>JACBAH010006865.1:0-16172 GCA_014282315.1 Neospermospora avenae | reverse complement strand
GCCACCAACTCCTCATCCTCCAGCCCCTCCCCAAGTTCCCTCGCAACCCTCCTCAAATCATCCAGCGTGATCATTCCCTTGCCCTCAGCATCAAACAGTCCGAACGCTCTCAATATCTCATCTCGTGGATCGCGTTCGCTGATTAGTTTTGCGGCTATGGCTTGGAAAGAGGGGAGGGTAAGAGTGAGGCGGCCGGGGGGTGTAGGTTCGGTATTGGAGTTGGAGGGATGATTTTTCTGGGATGGATTTTTGGGGGGTGTGAGAGGCGGGACGCCGTGCTGGGTTAGGAGGGATAAGATTTCGGATTTGGGGAGGTCGAATCCGAGGGCTTTGAGAGCGACTTTGAATTCGTGGTAGTCGATTCGGTGGTCTTTGTCTAGGTCGAAGAGGGAGAACTGGGTTTAATTTGTGTTAGCGATTGGTTCTTCTACAGTAAATCTCATTTCAAGATCGATGATTTGGCGCCGGACTGCGCCGAGTAGGATTGGACATACAGCTTCGTTTATCTCCTCCCTCTGCTCATCCGTCACGGGCGGTACTTCGGGCTCTTTATTCTCTCTTTGCGCCCTCTCGCGCTCTCCGCGTCCTGAATCTCGTCCTGCGGGGTGTGAAGAAGCACCGAACGCATTGCCTTGCCGGTCCGGGAGTTTGCCGTGGAGTGTGGAGGAGTATGGCCGTTGGGGAAAGGAGGGGTGTGCTGTTGATGCCATGTTGCGGTATTGCGGTGTGTTTGCGCCGGGAAAAAGGGTAGCGGGAGGAATTGAGCGCTGATGGCGCGAGATATGTTGCTGTGATGATAGCTATGGTGGGATGTTGTTTAATTGTTTATCGTGCTATTTCGTATCGCTGTGTATAGTGATTGCTTGGTCTTTGAGAAATGCGAGATATGGATGTAGAAGGAGACGAGACGTGGGGCTGGCATTTTGGTCTTGGTAGCTACTTTACGCGACTTTACGCGTTACCGTTTGTACCACTGGTGGTAGGTAAGGTAGGTAAGGTACTGGTTCAGAAAGACATTACAAGTATCTCCAAACTTGAATGTCAATAAAGCTTCGAAGCATGTAGCTAGGTTGTATTCATTGATAAATCAATTTACGTTATATCTTCCGATCATGAGTAATGCAGTCTGTGGCATTTCTAGTTGATATCAAGAGCAAAGCGCAGTCAGTCAGTTCAATCACAAAAAGAAGCTTCTTTTCCTTCCTTCCTTCCCTCCAGATCCTTGAGCTCTTCTTTTCGGTTACACTGTTTTCACTACAGGGATCTAGCTCTCCATTGTGCACCATCCCAGCAGCACACATCCTCATTTACGCAGTAGAGCTGACCATTTGCATAAACTTATATACGTAGCCTTCCCCGGAGAGATTCAAGTACGGCAGAATTCAGATGATCTTACGAAGGCGGTTCCTTTTTTCTCCTTTCATTTTCAGTGATATTAGACTCTTGGTACGGCCCAATGAAGGTGAAGTCAATAGATTGAGCGCAGAAAGGCGAGAAAACAGAAGAAAACACATTCATCCTGAATATGAGACCTCGAGAACAGCCATACCTAGCCGTGAAGAAAGCCCTGCAGAACGCCTTGAAAGAAACTGACTCAATCGACTTCACTAAATTGAACAATAGCGAACCATCCTCATAGGCAGCAACTGGTGCAACAAATAGTAACTAGATAGGTAGTACTGTAGTACTATTCGTACCTACAGCTCGTGGTCTGGATGCTCGATGTCTTCCAATTCCCTCAACCTCCTTGGTGCCTTAAAATGCTCCAGGCAGCCGTAGAAGCAGTCACCTGCGGATTTCGAGCGCGGTGATTGGTGGGGCCCTAGCCTGCCCTGCCGTGCCTCCTGCTACCCAGCGGCCTCTGCCGAGCAAGCTGACTCTGAACTTCACCTCGAAGCTTGCAAGCAACGCCAGACCAGCCTTCTCCCCATAAAATCTTCTGGTCGCCCGCCGACGACGACCCCCCTTCCCTTTAACACCAAACCTCATCTTCTTTCCTCGAGTAGATGAATCTCGTCCTTCTTTAGTCATTTCTAATGTTTGCCGTTCTTCGACGTCATTGAGCGCGACCATCCTCCTTTTCACATTCGCGACTTCACACATCGCGTCTCCTTGCGATCTCTCTCGAGGTACTTTCCTTGAGTCGACCACAGATCATCAATCTCCTACACGGATACCTCCCCCATAGGCACGATGTCATTTGGAGGGGGATTCGGTGGCTTTGGCCAGAATAACAATACTCAGCAGAGCGCTTTCGGGGGCGGCGCCGGATTTGGAGCAAATAATACTCCTGCTACGACTGGTATGTCTTCAATCTCTTTCATCTTTTAGCACACGTTCGAAGCACTGTATATCATTATGAGACCTTTGGAAACGGCGCGACCCATGGCTTACTCGATCTTCTTTGCGCGCAGGCTTTGGTTCAACTACGAACACAGGGTTCGGAGCTACGAACACGAACACTGGTGGACTCTTTGGTAGTGGTGGAACTGGAACAACTGGGGGCTTCGGATCTGGAGGTACGTCAATATGCTGCTCTGGATCCTTCTGGCATCGATCTTATCGCTGCGCCATCTCGTCCTGCCTCTCATTTCCTTCATTATTTTCACCTTTCTTAATTTCCTTGATCGCAAATCCTAGGATTCTTCTACACTCTAGTTATGGATCCACGAAAAGGACCATCCGAAGCTCGCTCAGGTCTCTTTTCAGTTTGTAAGGCGAATCATGGATCAAATGCTAACCTCACAAACACAGGTGGATTTGGCGCCACGAATAACAATGCCTTCGGAGCTGCGAAACCCTCAGCATTCGGCACTGCAGCCTCGAGTGGAGGTATGTTTGGTGGAGGTGGAACTGCCACAGCAGGAGGATCAGGATTTGGGGGTTTTGGGGCTACCAATACCACATCTTCGCCATTTGGTGGAGGAAATACAGCATCTGGTGGAGGTCTCTTTGGCCAAAACAAGCCTGCATTCGGCGCTGCTGCCACACCAGCATCCAATCCTTTCGGAGCAGCCGCTACGAGCTCTCCCTTTGGAGGCGGAGGTACAGGAGCATTCGGCGCCCCCCAATCGACTGCTTTGACAACTACAGGTGCCGGAGAGTGCCAGGGCACAGGAAACGTACAGTTTCAACCTTTCGTCGAGAAGGAACCAAATAGTAGCTCGAACCAGCAAAATGCTTTCCAAAGTATCTGCTTCCAGGCACCATACCAGAAGTTTTCCCCCGAGGAACTGCGACTAGTAGACTATGCTCAAGGCCGCCGATATGGTAACTCTAACAATCAGCCAGGAGCTTTTGGCGCATCAAACTTCGGAGGATTCGGGGCCACCCAGCCAGCATCAACTGGATTTGGTGCCACCGCAGCTGCCAATACGAATGTCTTTGGTGGAGGAGCTGCTAGCACAGGGTTCGGTGCGAGTCAACCTGCATCGACTGGATTCGGTAGCACTGCAACATCAGGTGGCCTCTTTGGTGCGAAGCCTGCAACTGGAGGCCTTTTTGGAGCACAACCTGCCGCGCAGCCATCTGGTGGACTTTTCGGCGCACAACCGGCAGCACAACCAGCTGGAGGGCTGTTTGGAGCACAACCTGCTGCACAAAACACAGGCGGTGGTCTTTTTGGTAACAATAATGCTGCTAAAACCCCTTTCAGCTTTGGAACATCCCAGCCAGCAGCTGCAAGCACTGGATTTGGATCTACTGCCACGACTGGTGGCTTTGGAGGTGGCGGAGGTCTTTTCGGCAGTACTAATACACAACAGCCTGCGGCTACCGGATTTGGAGCTGCTCAACCTGCTGCTGCAAGCACTGGCTTCGGGTTTGGGTCAACCAACACTCAACAAACTGGAGGTGGCCTCTTTGGCTCATCTGCAGCAAAACCCGCTGGAGGTCTATTTGGTGCTGCACCAGCTGCTACCAACACTGGTGGTGGCCTCTTTGGCGGCGCTCAACAGCCAGCTTCCAATAATCTCTTCGGTGGATCCACAAACACCCAGAACTCTGGTGGTCTTTTCGGTGCTAAACCCGCTGCAACAACTGGCGGTATGTTTGGGAATAACACACAGCAGAGCAATACTGGCGGTGGTGGTCTCTTTGGTGGAGGATTTGGTAACAATAATCAAGCCCAGCAACAGAACACTGGCGGTGGATTATTTGGCGCATCGAATAACCAATCCAAGCCTGGTGGGCTGTTTGGATCTACTGGCACCCAGCAACAGGGTGGAAGCAGTATGTTTGGAAACACAGCAACCCAACAACAATCTGGAGGTATGTTTGGAAGCTCTTTGGGCCAAACACAACAGCAGGCACCACAGCAGCAGGGATCGTCGCTCTTTGGCGGTAACAATTCCATCTTCAATCCCGCTTCGCAAAATCAACAGAACCAGAATGGCCAGTCACTCACGGCCAGTCTCAACGACAACACGGCTTTCAGCGGTTCCTCGTCGATCTTCTCAACATTGGCAAATAACCAGGTCAATAACCCAGGCCCAATTGCCACACCTCTGTCAAGCAATGTCAAGACTAGGAAGAGTGCTGCCCTCCCACTGTACAAGCTCAACTCCGCTTCCACTTCACGCTTCTCTACTCCCCAAAAGCGACCAGGATTTGGATTTTCTTACAGCAACTACAATACTCCTGGAAGCGCATCCAGTACCTCTAGCACCCCTGGGTTTGGTGGTAGTCTGGTGGGCGCTGGCAGCTTTGGTAGAACTTTGAACAAGAGCATGTCTACAAGCAGCCTTCGTCGAAGCTTCAATACTGAAGACAGCATTTTGGCCCCTGGTGCATTCTCTGCCAGCCCAAACGCTCGTCATTACGGCAGTACCGGCAGTGTGAAGAAGCTCACAATTAGTCGAGGACTTCGCCATGATCTATTCGCACCACCAACTCCGCAATCCCAGCCTGCACCTCCACCAGCCATCAAGAAGCGAGTCTCATTTGGCGCCGACGTCAATGGAAGTGGTTCTGCATCGGGTTCTGGTTCATCGAGCCCTTTGAAACAAGTTCATAACAACGGTGGTAGCTCGGATCAATCAACTGGCACGAATGGAAACGGTCAAAACAGCTCGTCCGACGCGCCTGAGATGTCTCAAGTCCCGAACAGTAACAACCAGCTGGCCGTTGTCCGAGAGGAGGAGTCCAACCTTGCTGCTACCGAGCCCAAGGCTTCTCAAGCACCAAAAGAGCCTGGAGCGTATTGGATGAAGCCTGCCAAGGAGGAGATTGAGAAGATGAACCGCGAGCAACGTAAGAAAGTAATGGATTTCACTGTTGGACGTTATGGCATCGGGCAAATCCGCTTCGAAACACCTGCCGATCTTAGCAACATTAATCTTGATGAAATACTGGATGGCATCGTTGTACTTACCAAGCGATCAGCTACGGTCTATCAGGACGCTGCTCAGAAGCCAGCCCAGGGTAAAGGCTTGAACCTACCATCCACTATTCAACTGGAAGATTCTTGGCCTCGGAAGAAGGACGCTGGATCAGCTAGAGGTTATCAGAAGCACATTGAACGTCTCAAGAAAGTCGATGGTACCACATTTCTGGATTATGACAAGGAAAGTGGTATCTGGACATTCCACGTTGAGCATTTCACTACATATGGACTCCCGGACGAGGACGATGACATGGAGGATGAATTCGGTCAAAGCACCTTGAGCGCTCCACCCGACACACCTGCTCCAAACAATGCCACTCCTAAATCAGCTCGAATGGATGAATCCTTCGCCTCAGAGTCTCAAATGACCTATACTGAGTCAGATCCCGAGGACACTTTTGAGTTCAGAAAAAAGAAGGTCCTCCCTGGTGCATTCGATGATCAAGAGCTGTTTGAGGATGAGAGTGTGGACGGTGAGTACGACGAGCAAAACCAGGAGTCTTTTTTAGATGAGCGCTCCGCGGGTTCGCAGTCTGAAAGCGGCGTCGATGAGCCAATGGACCAAGACGACGAGAATCAGGACAACGAATCTGTCAGTATTGCGGATGAAGAGATGGCGGGCTCTTATCTAGATGCTGACGACACCGCGGAGCTTGGTGACTCGCAAGATGGAGATGAGAGTGTAAACGACACACTGGAAACACCTGGTGCAGTGATACGGGCGAGAATGAGAGCACTGAAGAGCGCGGGTACTCCTTCCAAGAGTAGGTTCTCTGCTGGTGATGATTGGGCCAATGCTTTGCAGGCCACTATCAGTCCGCGGAAGCAGGATCGGGCTCTGCTCAAAAGTGTGATGGATGTGAATGGAAATGGCGCTCGACTTGAGTCGGAACCGACACCTATGCCCAAGCGAGTCGTCTCTGACGGCCGTGGCTTTGCGACTAGTATCGACTTGATGAACTCGTTGTTCGGTCAGACTCGCAGTCCGGTAAAGGCAAAAATTCCGGCAAAGCCTAAGGGATTCGAGGTTGGTACTCCTTTCTAATTTCAGACGGAGATTAGTAGATTTGGGCCGTTTCTTGCGCCTGCTCATGTATGTAACTTCAAATAAAACAATTTGCTAAGATTTGTGTATCACAGTGGCCATATGCGAAGAGACCAAAGACTGGTGATCACGACATGTCCAACATGAGCGAAATGGACCGCGCCTTCCATGACTCGATGAAGCCTCAATGGGGACCCGACGGTACTTTGGTATACGCTGCCCCTCCGAATGTAAAGCCTTTTGGTCGATCCTCTCGTCGCGCCCGCGAGCGAGATGGCCTACTTACTGTCCAAAAGAAAGGTGTTGTCTCTGAGCATCGAGATGTTCGTTTTGCTAAGTTCTCCAATGAGGTAAGTTTCACATGAAATGATGTTTGCAGCAGAACTAAGCACGATTAGGCCTCCGCTACTCTTCTCACAAAGCAAAAAGACATGTCTATCGTCGACAACTCCACTGGCGTCCCCCAGGCTCATCTTCCGCAGAACTTCACGTTCAGCGACTTCTTTGACGAAAGCACTGCTACGAATCCAGCCGCGAGTCATGAGAAGCTTGTATGGCAGCTTGCAAGTGTTCTTTTCGACGACATTGCCATTCCTGAGGAGCTCGAAGGCGTTCCAAGTATCGAAGAGCGTCTCCGAAAGGATAAGCTATCCACATTCTGGCGGAAACTGGTTGACGATGCTTCTTCAAAAGGCGCTGCTCTAGCAACTTCAGATGAGGAGAAGGCCATTGCATCATTATCCGCCCACCGAGTCCCAGACGCATGCGGTCATCTCGTCAATGCCGGGGACTTCCACCTTGCCACTCTCGTCGCTCGCATTGGCAGCAAGGATTCTATGAGGAAAGACATACGCCAACAGCTTAACGATTGGCATAAGACTCAGATGCTCTCCGAGTTCAGTCAGCCTGTACGTGCAGTGTACGAGATGCTTGCAGGAAACGTATGTGTCTGCACCGGCTCCAAGGATCTCAACAACCGCATGGATTCTTTCGTCATCTCGAAGCGATTTGGACTTGATTGGCGTCAAGCTTTCGGTCTCAGACTATGGTATGGTATCACATCGCATGATCCGCTCGATGCTGCTGTAGAAGTCTTCGCAGGAGATCTCAGCCAGGACAAGGAATCTTCTAGACCTAATGCTTGGTATTTCGAGCAGAAAGTTCCGGTTTTGTGGAACGATGAGTACCGTGAAGAGCGCGAGGATCTTCTGTGGGGTCTGTTGAAACTATATACCTTCAGTGATTCGGATATCGAGGATGTACTTCGCCCTGAGAATTCCCAGCTGTCTCCTCTTGATACACGTCTTTCGTGGCAGCTTAGCCGCGCCCTAACATCATCTGGCCGAGCCCGTTATACAGACGATGGCAGTCAAAAGGCTGATCATACAACCTTATCTTTCGCTGCTCAACTGACCAACGAGGGCAGCTGGCTCGATGCCATGTTTGTCCTTCTCCATCTCTCATCCGACGACGCTCGAGCAAAGTCAATCCAAGACCATCTCGCCCACCACGCAGGACTCATCGGCGCCGAAGACAGTCAAAGCTTTGCCACATTAGCCCAAAGCTTCAAGATCCCCACAGACTGGATTTGGGAAGCCAAAGCTCTCTACATGCGAAGCGTCGAGCGCAACCCAACCGGCGAAGTAGAATGCCTCATCAAAGCCGGCTCTTACGCCGAAGCCCACCGCACCTTCGCACGGGAAGTCGCCCCCAAGGCTGTCGTCGAACTCGATTACGATATCTTGCGCACCCTTCTCCACGGATTTGAAGGCAAGGAAGGTACGATTGCTGAATGGCATCTAGGTGGAGAGATCTATCAGGATTTCTTGGAGTTGCTAAGTAACGATAAGAAGGGTCAGGCTATTGATGATCTGGTTCTGGAGAGACTTCTGAGCGGGCTGCCGGCAGTGGTGCAGGAGAGTAGACGGCCGAGCTTCATGGAGACGGTTGCGGTGGAGACTATTAGCGGAGTGGTTGCTAAGACTGTGATTGCGATTGCGAAGAAGGGCGATGTAAGTACATCCGTTTTCGTAAGGATGATGAGGGATAAGGGCTAATGTGTTGCAGAAATCCAATCTCTCCAAGATCTTGAGACTTCCGCTTACGGAGGACAAGTATTTGAAGCATACCGTGGAGCTGAGTATAGAGTACTACAGAGGTGTAATGGCTAGTGCACGATAGGAAAGCTTCGTGACTGGTAGCATAGATAGGAGGCGTATGAGACGAGCAATAGCAAGCAAGGAATGGAGTTGAGAAGTGCGACGAATATTGAGAGAAAGGCCGGGAACGAAAAATATCTTTGAGCGTTGTTTGTAGATAGTGACTGATAATATTTTCTGATGCATTTGCGGGCGGACGGGCGATCTGGGAGGGCTGTACACCACCGACGTCCCCAACGTGTGCAATGGCAGGCTGAGAGAGCGAATGGGCGAGAGAATGAGAGATCGGCTTTAGATAGTTAGATAGTATCGAAGTACGAAAAAAAAAGCTTTGATACAAATGATGTTCTCGTGTAGTTTCTTATGAGTTGTGAGTGAGGCACTGAGGAATGATCATCGAAGTTTTTCTTTGTCTGAATTCTTTTGAATGATATGTATGAACTTTCTGAAGTACTAAGTCCAATATCCTTTCTCTCCCTCTTCCCTCGTCCCATTCTATTCTCGTGTAACACCAACCCAGATACATACGAGTAAGGTATAGGTAGTAGGTACACGATACTGTACATGCATGATTATATCCTCAACTTATATGATAATTACATGCGCGTTTAAGCACAACTTTGAGGTCATTGCAATATCTGCGTGAGACAGGTGAGATCGGGAAGGTTACTTGGCCTCGCGTCACACCAGGAATGCACTTGCTTCTAGATTTCTTAGACGTGTTTGTACGCACCTGATTTCCTTTCGTTCCTTCCTACGGTCCTGCCTTCATCCCTGACTCTCTTTATCTTCAAAGCACGAAACTTCCTACTCACTTTCCGATATCTTCGGAACGAACACACGCTCAAGTAATCACTAATCCCAATTTTCTGACACGGAAGTTTGGAACTCTCGAAACCTACTGTTCCCAGTCTGGTAGTCTGGCAATAGAGATATCAAGCCGATGGAACAACATTCCGAGTTGACTCGAGAAAGGATACCAAAGTAGGTACACGATGGCTGTACTACCAATTGGCAATTGCGCCACTTGCAAAGCCAAGAATGTCACCCTCCGCTCGAACCCGTTCACGAATCAAGAGCAGTGCGAGGATTGTCGAGAGAATAGTATCATCAGTGCCTTGGAGGTCGAGGAGCTGTACAAGTAAGTCAAAATTACATTTTCCTTTCCTTCTCGTATTGCACTTGCCTTTTGACAGACCTCCTGTCGAATGAGATGGATGGGAAGATTGACTGATGATGTATTTAGGCTCGAAGAGGAAGATCTTAGAGGCCTGCAAATGAAGACTGTGCCTCGACCTGCTTTCCTGGGCTATGCAGATAGACGCTGGTATCTGGTTGACGAGATTGAGAAGAGAGCTGACGAGGTTGAGGGGGCGAAGAAGGAGAAAGACGAAGCTAAGGAGGCGGCTAGGAAGGAGAAAGAAGATGCGAAGGAGGCGGCTAGGAAGGAGAAAGAAGATGCGAAGGAGGCGGCTGAAAAAGAAAATAAAGATGCTAAGAAGGAGAAGGAGGATGCGAAGAAGGAGAAGGAGAAGGAGAAGGATAAGAGCGAGGCTGCTAAAGAGAAGGTGAAAGCAAAGGAGACGGAGACGGAGAAAGATGAAGCTAAGGGGGCGGCTATAAAGGAGAAAGAAGATACGAAGGAGGCGGATGAAAAAGAAAAGGAAAATACTAAGAAGGAGAAGGAGGATATAGGGAAGGAGAAGGATAAGGGCGAGGCTGCTCAAGAGAAGGGGAAAGCAAAGGAGACGGAGAAGGAGAAGGATAAAGCTGATGAGGCGGCTAGGAAGGAGAAAGAAGATGCGAAGGAGGCAGCTAAGAAAGAAAATGAAGATGCTAATAAGGAGAAGGAGAAGGAGAAGGAGAAGGGCGAGGCTGCTCAAGAGAAGGGGAAATCAAAGGAGACGGAGAAGAAGATAGTAGCAGAGCCGGTGAAGGATGGAAAGAGGAAGAGAAACAGTGCGGCATCTGCAGATGCTGATGAGGAGGAGGGAGAATCTAGTAAGGGCAAGGGAAAGGGAACAGCGAAAGAGGCTGGTACAAAGACAGAAGAAAAGGAGAAGGCACAGGAGAAGGAATCTGAAACGAACGGAAAACGGAAGAGGAACAGTGCGGTGTCTGCGAAGAGTGCTGAGGAGAGTGGAGATGGGAAAGAGGATGAGGAGGATGAGGAGCCCAAGAACCCTGCTAAACGTAGAAGAGGAAGCCCGCCTAAGGCGAAGCGTGAGAGTGAGGCTGCTACCCCTGCTTGAAGGAGAAGGCGAAGAAAACTGTTGCTGCAGCTTCTAAAGGCAAGAAAGAGAAAGAAGTCCCAGCTTCGAATGGAGACGCGCCCATGAAGAGAGGACGGGGATGACCTCCGAAGGCAAAGGCAGCCGAGCGAAGGAGATTATTGAAGCCGGGTTGTCAAGATGATAGCTTGTTGCTCATCGAGCGTATTGTATGATAACGAACAAAGTGGTTGGGTTTCGGGAGCATTGGTAGTAACACAGAAATTGATAGTCTACTTGCAAAATGCAATGTTACAAACATTTCTCGGTTACATGATTACTGTGTAAGTACGAGCTTCTGATTGTAGCATATGACGGGACGCTATGGTAAGAATTGTGGTTATTATTTATCATACTCAAATCCGTAACGACTTTGAGGTTTGAGTATGTGATCATCTACTTACCGGCTCGACAATATTTTTGACTGATCTCCAGTCTAGTAACTAGGTAGACATGAGACATAGTCGAGAGCTTTTCATGAATGGCGGGGTAGTTGCACATCCGCAAGGATTGAAGTACAGACGGTGAGCAGGGAGGGAGGTTGGTAGATTTGAGTGCTGCCAGAATTAGCTTGAAGTCCAAACATCAAACGCATGAAACTTAGTAAAAGGTCTATCTGTATGCTATGCTTCCGACGTCTACAAGTCGACTACTTTAGGAAATCTCGTGATGACTGTAATGCGTACCCAGGGACCTGGTCATGAGGCTGATATCTATTGTACCTGCTGCTTAGGCGAGGGGCAAATGTCTTGGATGTCATCTGTGACTCGACCCCTCGTTTACTCATTTTTCAAACCAAATCATGAAAAATAGATGGCTGGGAATCTTTCGTATATCTGAATCTCAGACTACCCTACTCTACTCTCTATGCAAGGGACGTCAAGGAACGTTCGAGTACCGTTGCTTCTTCGCCAACCTTTTGTTTATTTGATTGGTCGCTAGTCTCGCTGCGGCCCGTCGCTGGACCTTGTCATCGAGGATCCATTGGTTCTGCCTCCTCTCTCCACGTATCTTCCGAGCAAACCATAACAGGGCGACCGTTGGAGAGGCCGGCCATCAGAGGGAGGCGAGCAGAGGGTAAGAGATTCAAGTTAAGTGCACCAAGTTATCAGGGGCCTGTGCAGTGCAGTGGTGTGTGTGTGTGTTGTATCAAAAATCAAGTGGCTGGGAATCATCCCTCCCGAGATATACACCCCTCCCTAGGGATCCAGTGAACCCCCCACCACGACCACGACCACAACCACCTCAGAGCAGTGTCGCTGTCGCAATTTCGCTTTTTCTCTTGTCATTGTCGACTCTTATGCAATCATTCTACTGTCGTTATTTGTCGCAAGATATTCAGTCTTATGTGCGCATCCTGACCCAGCGACCGCATCTGTGTCACAAGATCGCAACACCACCAGTGAGGCAGAGGCGGTACGGAATGACCTTGTTCACTGTCGAGAACCACGTGAATCTCTCTCTGGTCACTCTCAATATCCCCTCAGGAAGCTTCTTAATTCTCGCTCTCTTCGCATTCACCTATCTCTACATAATTCACGTCCGAAACCACCCAATTCCCCGCCTGCAGGTCGCACAACTCCACAACCAAGCCGAAGGCGCCTACCATGTTGCCCCAGCCGACCGCCACAATCGAGGAGCTGGAGCAGATGTTCGAAGAGCACCCTTCATTAAACGCATCTCTGCAAGATTTCGAACCGACAAGCAGCGAGATAGGACAATCGCCCCGGTTCGGCTACCCGTCCCATCACTCTGGTTTCCTTTCAGATACGGGCTCGGAGATGGCAGACTCGGCGTCGGGGGGCAGATTCAGCCCGCCAGCATGGCGCCGCGACGAAAACGGCAATCGAAGCAGCGGCTTTTGGAATAGGTCGATGTTGGGCAAGCGCGGTAGGGAGGACTCGAGGGAGAGCAGTCCGGAATACGAGAGCGCAGATGATGGGGAGGATGCTACGTTAGCAACTGCGGCGAGGATAAGACTACCGACTGGATCGATATCGCCGGAGAAGCAAAGAAGTCCGAGTCCTGCTGTATATCCTCATGGTTCAGAAGAGTTTGGGAGAACGTTCGGAGGGATTGTAAAGCAGGAGCAAGACCGAGATAGTGTACATCCAACGGAAAATGCCAACAACTGTATGAATTGTCGCTTAGTATGTATTATGTATCAGTCACTGACCAGTCATAGATATTCGATTCGCTGTCAGAGCAGAAGTCCAGCATCGTACAGAACCATTCGAAGCAGCCTTCTCATTTTTCAGATCCAAGTTCAATACCGTGACTAAGTCATGGGGATCCTTAGCGACCTCTATCATTGTTGCCTTCGTATCCTTTCTAGCATTACAAAGACTATTCCAGCCTGGAGATCCACCTCCGGTTCCAGATCTGGTCAAAGTCGCAGGTCTCGCAAAGGCATTTGAACCTCTCATATTCTACTCCGAGAATGGTGTACAGCAAGTTGGAGATCTTCAAGCTACTGGGGTAGCAGTATGGGACCTTGGAGAAAGCGTACGATCAACGAATATGACCTCCGCTCCTATTATAGTAAAGGAGTTGGATGGTTTAAGCGATAGTCTCAAGACGTTAGCGATAGAGCTGACGAGATTCTTCGCGAATGTGGATGGGGATGTCGACGGGTAAGTGATTTGCATTAAGGGCATTCCTGACGACGACTTACATGCCATAGTATCTTAATAGTAATGGACTGGGCAAGACGAGAGCTCTCTCAGCTTCAACATTTACCCCCATCACCCATGTCATCCGCCTTCGACAACGTGCACACGTTATTAACGAAATGCGGAGTCCTAGAAACCCCCTCCGGTACACCAACAAGAGTCGGAAGCCTAGCAACATCCATCTTCGGCCTCTCTTCTCAACAACGCACTCGCCAAACCCTTCAACGCACATTTACCGAATTTCTCTCTGTACTCGAAGAGTCCATCAACTCAGAACTCACACACTCTCTCGCTCTCTTCTCCCTTTTCGAGGCCATTGACCGACAGTTTGGCAACTTAGCCCGAACAGTCGCCCGCGAATCTGACGCCCAAGACTCAGCACAAGACGATCTCCTCTCTTCCCTCTGGACAAAACTGCTAGGCCCTAACGCAAGCACCCTCCACAAGTTCGAGAAAAACAAGAAACTCCTGAGCAACATCCGTTCCAAAACCGTGCAAAACAAGAACATCCTCGAGGATCACAACCGCAAACTCTTGATGCTAAAAGCCAATCTCGAGAATTTGAGACGGAAGCTTGTTAGTCCGCTTGTGAGGGCTAACGGCAGTACGTTAGGGGTTGAGGAGCAGATCAGAGGGTTGGAGGAGGTTAGTGGGTATCTGGGGGGTGTGAGGGAGAAGCAGAAGACGAAGTTGATGGAGTTTCTCTATGGGGCGGGGAGTAATAGCGCGAGGAGGATTGCGAGTGGGGAAAGGGGTGATGTGGATGGGTATTAGGTTCTCGTTTCCTTGCTTTGAATTTGTGATTAGGATACTGGTTGGTTTCTGGTTGCTTATATTGGTACTAGTACTCTTGGTCCGCGATCGACGGCTTTTGTTTATCGAAATCTCCTCCTCGGAGATGGTGTTGGATGGCTATTTGGATTCGGTAGATAGACGGATGATGGGGTTAAATGCTGGCAAGGACGGTTTGGAAGGTGTTTTTGCGCGTGCATTGCACCTCTATGGCGTTGGTTCATCTCCTATTTTGCCCATGAAAAGGGCGTTTGGCTTTCGGTATATGTCCCGAAATGCCGTCTTGTATAGCACCTTCTTGCCTCTTCCTTGGAAGAGTAGAGCATTTCGACTTTAGTTCGAGTTCAGCTTAGGAGCTCAGAAAGAATACGAACTTACTTCATATACTCTCTGTAATAAGTTGGCTTGTAGCCTCGTTTCGTGATTGTGAACAAGTGTTTTCGAGCAAATCAGTCACCTCTTCAGTTTCAATGCCACTTCGTAAGATAGAAATCATCTGCATCCCACCACTTTTTTTCCTCGACAAACACTTTCCCTTCGATCTCCGCGTTTCCACCTCGTCGTCTTTCTCGGTGTTCCCATCGCGCGGCATAAGGGCAAGTAGATCCCTAACACGCATCCAAACATCATCAGTCTACCTGGTAGCCTTACTTTCCTCACTACACAATTCCTCTCCTCCTTCCAGCCCCAGAAATTCCGGGTCAAGGGAAAACTCAGATAAAGACTCACCTCACCCATCCCACACTCCCCATCCACACTACGCTCCGGTTCAATAACAAAGTTCTTGCAGAGTCTGTAATCGGGCATTGGACATTCTTGGCGTTTTGTCCTTATTTTGCGTCGAGCGTGCTGCTCGGCTGCTTCTTGGAATGGACAGTTTGAGATGATGGTTTTGTGGCAGGGGCAGGCTGTGTAGGAGAGCGGGGTGTGGGTGCACATTTTCTGAGAACTTCTTGGGGAGTTTTCCGGCTAAGGCTGAATAGGGCGCGTTGAATTTTGATGGTTCGGATTATGCTGAGGATGATCACGAGTTTTGAAGTAGTCGTCTAGATTTCGGACTGGAGGGGATTATTGAAAGCTTTTTTTTTCTCAGTGGCTGTCGGAACGTAGATCGAGTTTTCATTTCGTTGTGAATCAAGATCGATGCCTGACTCCGGACTGAGAATAACTTCTTGACTTTCTTTAAAAGCTTGCGTGTTACATCGTGACTTTTTCCCAATTTCTGAGTTTCATGTATCAGATCCCGTTTCGCTAGATAAGCTATCCCTTGAATCATCTTAAATCAGAGATGAGGTTACGACTGGGAGTTTCCGGTGACGGGCTCTGTGTATATCCGACTCATGACATGTAGCGCAGCTCACCGTAATCTGCCTTTCGCGAATACGTAAGTTTGTGATTTGATATTCACAGTTTCGCCTGACCAACATTCATCCTCAGTCAGTCTACACTCCAAATTTTTCTTCAGTATAAATAACTATCGCTCTCTCAACCTAGAATTCGAAATGGCACATCGCAGTCCCAAGTCCTCCGTATACTCGATACTCAATATCCCATAGTAAACATACAAGCATATCTTGGGACTCATCTCAAGCATTCTCCAGGCGCCTCGGAGAATATGTGTATCCAAATCCCCTTCTCTTACACGCAGTGCGCCTGCACTGGGGTAAGCATATCGACATCCACTTGCGAAGTATACAACGCCTTACCGTGCTACGACAAAGCGGTCATGAATGACTGTGGCAATGCGGTGATGGATTTGAAGAAGTCGGTTAGGAGAGAAGGAACTTGTGGGGTTAAGAATAGAGAATGTCCGTATACTGTTGAAGGGAAACAAAGCGGTAGGGGGAAGGG
>JACBAH010006864.1:0-16137 GCA_014282315.1 Neospermospora avenae | reverse complement strand
GATGGGGGAGAAGGGTGGGCTTGATGCTCGTTTCCTTTTACTGGATATTGCGGGTGACGGACCGACTCGAGAGTGTCGACGTGGTAGCTCATCTGCGGTGGTGTCGCCTGTGTCTTCGATGCCGCGGGGGGTGGCGACTTCTTGCTTGACGCCGCTGATGTTGTCATTGTCTAGGGAAAGCTCGTCTACGTTGGACATGACGGATTGACTTCTGCGGGAACCTGCGATGACTGATGATGCTGTACTGCCTGCTCGACCACGATAGCTCCCACGAGGTAGCTTGGGCTTAGTCTTCTTTGGCTCTTCGACTGATTGAATAGCTGTTGCTGGTTCTGCTTTCTTTGGTGTCTTCTTCTTGGCAATCTCCTTTTCTGGCAATTTGGCTGGAAGCTGAACAGGGCTCAGTGCCTCCATCTCAGGGGCTTCTGTAGGTGCCAGTGTTTTCGGAGTAGCTGCTGAAGTGTTTGGAGTCCATACCGTTCCACCTCCAGTACTAAGCCGAGCTGGGCCACGTGAAAATGGAGTCTGAGGAAGAGCTGAGCCCTTGCGTTCTCCAGCATGGTATGGAGAGTTGTATGCTTTGCCCTGCTGTGGAGTGGCATTGGGTTGTTGGAATGGCGTGCGGTTGTTTGGTGGCGGTTGAGTTTGGGGGCCCTGGAATGGCATGTACTGCTGGTTGAAGGGAGGGGGTCCATTCCCGGAAGGAGTTCTTTGGGGAGATGCGTAGTTGCTAGGCGGAGGACCCTGCATGATAGGGGTTCCCGGGAACATTTGAGGAGAGGATTGCATCATAGGAGATCCGTGAGGATGAGGATGAGGATATTGCATCGTGGGAGCCCCATGAGGTCCTTGCTGCATCATTGGAGAACCATGAGGATGCATCAGAGGAGATCCAGAGTGAGCACGATTGCCAGCCGCATCTGTTAGTGCGTCGAGAGGCATAGCCGGAGAGGAAGGTGGTCTGTGAATACCATTCGGAGGAGGTAGTATGATCTGGTTAGGGCGATTGACTGGAGATAATGGTACATGAGGCTGAGGAGGAGGGATGCCATGAGGACTGGAGAATGGTCTTGGTTGAAGATTTGGTGGTAGTTGCTGATTTTGAGGCGGAAACTGATTGTACTGTAGATTGGTAGGTGCTTGGAAACTCGACTGAGTAAGAGTATCCCAAGACGCGTATCCGGCTGGAGGCATTGGAGGTTGTTGATATTGAGCCTGGCCCTGTCCGAATCCTGGTGAGGGTTGTGGTGGGTAGCCTTGAAGAGGAGAAGGTCCATGGGGTCCAATACTTCCTGGTCTTGAAGGAGGCGGTGGATATCCTTGGGTTCGAGCAGGATCCGTCATTCTCGGGGATACAGGCGCATCTTTGTTGTTTGAGACACTTGTGATAGCCATAGGGTTGGGCCTTGGAGATGGAAGAGGAGAGTTCGGGTTGGATGGTAGCTTCATAGACTCCGGCCTACTTCCATGAAGCATTTTATCCTGGCCATTCGGCATCATGTCCGTAGCAGTTCCATTCGAAGGCTTTGCTTCCGCGAGTATTCTCTCGTCCCATTCCCCTCTTTGTATTTGACGAATCTCTTCCTGAACAGCTGCATATCTTTCCTCATCCTCCCGAATTGCCTTGGACGTAGATTCTCGATATCGTGCATAGAGCCTATCCACAAGAAAAGGTAGCTTTCCCTTGTATTCCTGCGCATCCTTAATCGATGGAAGGGCAGGTGTAGGTAGCTTTCGTTTCTTCGACATGTTGTCATCCTGGACCTCCTCCTCTGCCTTCAATTCATCGCGCAGCAGCTGTAGATACAATTGCCGCAGTGCTTCGGCGCTCAATCTCTGTGCGTCGTACGTCTCTGCGCTCCTGACCAAATCATTGTTCGCGAGAAGGCTCGAAATCCGTTCGAAATCTTGGTCCTCGTTGCCGTAGACCACCAGGGATTGGAATAACAATAGACATTCTAGTGGCGTATAGGTTGCTCCCGCGGAATTCATGCCCCAGTGTCCTCGCCAGCGTCCGAGGGAGTTGTCGCCGCTGGAAGACACAAGATGGAGGGGAGCCACGACGACGATAACCTATTTTGTCAGATCCGGAAGGCCCTGAAACGCGCGGAAAGCTTACAGGGAAGACGGGATAGCAACAAGAAGGAGTTTAGATCGCGATTTATTGGTTGTCATAAGGTGGGTGATGGTTTTTAGTCGTCGTCGCAAACTGATGATGCTATTCACAGCTGTTTTTCGAAGATCGACCTGTCACGTGTCCATTTCGCGACGTTCGATTGAGGCAAGGCCGTTCCCGTCCTTACGACATCGTCTTCTTCACCTTCCGTCCAATGGGATATCAAGTCCGGCCAAGCTATTGATCGCTATTTACAGTCCTGTCAACTCGATTTGGCATGTTGTGATGGTTTTCTGCTGCTTCGATGAGGTACCGCTGATTGCAATTCTCCTAGCAAGGTTGAAGGTTGTCTTTTCCTTCAATCTTACATATCTATTCAAGTTCTGAAGGGGTTTCTTCAAAACTTCAAAATTTCACGTTCGTTTGCCATCTTTAAACACGGAGCGAGCAAATGATCGTTTCAAATGCCATCATAGAAACTAGAAATTTCACCTTCCTCGCACGACGCGTGTTTCTTCAACCCTTTCAACCCTGGCGTATCATGCGCTTCTCGGCATCTTGTAACAGTCTACTCATGCTGTTGTTTTCTCCTTTCATTTTCGATATCTGGGGATCCTTGCCAGACATTTATCTGAGAATTCTTGCCCCGAGGCCCCAGACCACCTAGTTTCTATCACTCTTTTCGGTAGACCTCTGCCGTTCAAGTCACCTCTGAATTTGTCTCTCTCCAGGTCTCGGTCTCAGTATCACGAGATGTCAAATTTTCAGCAATATCATGTTGCCGTATAGACGATACTTGTCACAGTCTGTGGTATGAGGAGCAGAATGTATTTATGGTCATTAAAAGGCAGGTAGTGGATTAGCAAATGGAGTATTTGAGGTCTGAGAATCAGTTCCACAAACTGATGGCTGGGAGAATCGACGGTATGAATGAGTTGCTAGAAGTAGGAGAGCTGGAGGCTATCGCCGAACGAGATTCTGATCGCTGTCCAACCTCAATGTTGTCTTTGGGAAAATGCAAGCTGAAGGTCGATAAGTTCGCAGTCGTCCCCTTTATAGTCACAAATCCAGCAGTAATCACACTCATTGGGGATTGCAGACCCCAAGTCTCACTGGTCTTAGCTAGTGCACCTTGTTGATTCAAGAAGTGAAACTCGTCAAATTGAGATCGATTCGTGGCATAAGTCGCACGAACGCGGGGTACTCGCAGCTTCTCCAAATCACTTCCCTCCGCATGAATCGAAAGCATCTATTGCAATCAGTGGTATTTACAACGCACGCAAGTATCCAACGCAACTGTGCAAAGCCGGCCCAAAACAACAAATTCATGTCCACCAAACTCCAAGTATCAATGCAGGTGAGCTGCCCATCAAACGATCACTTCTGTTGGGGAACATCTCCATCTTCCGTCGTGTCAGCACTTCTCCTCCGTTCAACAAGCACATATTCGGAATCGTGATAATCACCTTCACTCGGGCCCGGGGTCGGCGGCAGATCTCCCCCTATTCTTCCTCCTCCCCCGACCACGTCTCCCTCCTTCCCAAACTCCGCAGACAAAGGACTAGTCGGATTCTGCTTGAATGTATCGCCCAGAGGCACGCGCGGTCTCGGACTGCTCCTCCCTGATATTCCGCTGCTGGAGGAGGTATTGCTGGCTGCGAGTTTCAGGCGTTCTTCGGTGGCTTTCAGTCGGGCTTCGAGAGCCTCGAGTTCGGAGGTTTGGGTGTTGACTGCTTTCTTCCTGCAGAGAGTCAGGCTGGTCATGATGAGGGAATTGGGATTTAGGGAGTCGCACTTCTCTGATACAGCTGCGTCTAGGTCTGCAATGCTGTTGTCCATTTTGAAGAGGTCGTTCAAGGCAAGAGAGAAGGATTTCGCCATGGTTCTGTAGCTGTTAGCTGGTGTTGCGCGTACAAGCTCGAAGCTCGAGCGTAGGCAACATACGATTGCGGTCTGGTACTGGGCTTCCAGTCGCGATCTATCTCTTCGTCTGACATGATAAATACTGATGATTGAATAAAGACAATGTGGGAGAGGAAGCAGAGAGATGTGAGGAGTTCTTAGGACTTTCGAATTGTGAGAAGAGGCACGAGGAGTGAGTGAGTAAGGTAAGTAGGTAAATTGTTACGGTATGCATGCGGCAGTATCATGCGGATCTTCAACACTACCGTAGCTATGTAATTGGCTGCAACCAAAATAAGGGGTATTGGGCTAGTGATCCGCCTTCCTTGTCCTTGTCCTCTCGTGTCATTCTCCTCGTTCTTTCCCTTTTACGAGATTCTCCAAAAATCAAAGTCTCCGAATCGAACATGGAAAGAATGAGGGCAAAATGGAAGAGCTTGTAGTTATTTATTGCAGCTGCTTCAGGAAGATACCTACAGTAGTCCTGTCATGCGGAGTGAGGGGATGAAGCCACGGCCGCATTCTGACCATCCGATGCTTGCCATCTGATACACGACAAGGGTTGGAAGGGCGGCTGTGTCAAGCCTTAATAGCAAGGCATGAGTGATGTTACAAGCCAAAAGCCTCATGATGATACGATTTCGAGGAGGGAGTGAGGTTAGTAATCTTTTCGTTTTATCTATTGACTCCGAACAGCATTCGGCTACATTCCTAGCCTGTCTGTTTCGTTGGCAAGCCCCGGACCCGGAGCAATCTCCGTAGTATGCACATGCGAGTGCACGGAATTGGTTTGGAAGCTGATCGATGGAGAGGATTATCTCTTGTATATACATGAGTGGTGAAAAGGACGTATTGCGAAATCTATTTGTTGGCCAACAGTTTCTGGAGCTAATTGATTGGTTTCCCTGGTACTTATTTCCAGTTGTCACGAGTAAACAATTACCGTTCCTCCTTCTCAAACATCCTCGGTGGTAACTGAACACATTGGGGCAACTCATTGTAAGCCCAAGGATTCTCTAAGTATCTTCAAGATCTTGAAATAGAATCCGGATAATCATCTATGTGTTTAAGGATTCATCATCCTCCTCCTCATACAAATCCAGCTGCCATCTATCAGCTACGCCATCACACTCTCCATCCAAGGATAGACAGCTGAATTAGCCATGGGATATCCCATATGTAGCGCTTTATCGAAGAACCTGTCATTTGTGTCAACTACATGCTCGTTTCTTTTGGATCAACTCCAAAAACTCACCTCCCTTCTTTCGGCGTCCCATGTTCAAATAACAACATCGAATCCTCGATCGGCATCAGTCCATCATGAGTTCCCTACTCTCATCAGCCAAAACCTCACCAGTGAAGTTTGAGATACGTACATTGATGAGAAGTAATCTCGCAGATGGCCTATCTAGCAATCCGGATTCGAGAAGCGAGAATTTCTTCTGGACCTTGTTTTTGTATTCGGCCACCGTCATGTACCCATGCTTCACGGCCATCGCAGGACTTAATCTGTATGAAGTCAACAAATGATTCTTTAGTGAAAATTGCTTGGTTAACTCACTTGAATGGATATTCATGGCCATCAGCTTTCTCAATCCAATCTCTGTCAAAAAAGTGATGAACTCCAGCGCCCTGAGCAACAACACCTCTGAACCTCTCTTTATGCGTATGCGCGATCCTCACAGCATGATACCCACCGGAACTTAATCCCCACACAAGCAACTTACCCATATCGAATCTCCCGTCCTTCTCCATCCAATCGAGAACGCTACTCCACAATCGTTCGCTTGAAGCTGGATCTCTAGGATCAGCAGGACAGTCAGCTGTTCCCGGGATCTCAACGATGACAGACGCCCATCCACGGGCTAGGAATTCGTCACTTCTCGTCGTGTTATCAGGTCTATATCCATCCAAGCCTGTCATCAATATTACCGCCGGCGCTTTCCTCCCCTCTTCTTCACTACTCGACTTTGGAACACGCACATAAGCCGGAATCTCACTTCGATCCTCGCCCTCCCTCTTCACATGCGGAATCATGATTTCCGTCATGGGTACTTCCTATTTCCTGGCAGCTTTGAGATAGACGTTCTTCTGCATCGTCCAAGCTTCCCATTTCGTGGAATCGTTGACGAACGGGAAGGAGGTGATATATGGGAAGCGAGCGATGCGGTAAAGACAAGCGGCGCGCAGATAGAGCTCTGAGGATACTTTCGCGTCTGATTCCGAGTCGCCTTGCGCTGTTAGTCTTGCTGCGGCGGAGAAGAAAGCGCGTGTGTATTCTGGAGAAGTTCCATCGTTGAGATTTCGCTACATTTCGTCAACAATCTGTCGCTTATTTGAGGATGAATAACGAATGCGAGATGAGTTACATTAATCAGATCTAGGAAAATAGGCTCGAAGTCTTCCATTTTACCATCGTGAAATGGGTAAACGCTTTTTGAGCACTGATTTCGTTAGTTTTGGCCAAACGTGATCCATGAGTGACTACTTACTGGAATCTTCCATTTCGTCTCCCATAGCTGTTTTATACCATCATGATGTGGCATCCTGTTTTCAAACGCATCTCCCATTCTCCACATTCTCGGCTTCTCAGCAGCAAGCTTATTCTTCTCGGCTCCGAATAAGATACTCTTCCCCAGACCTAAACCATTCCATAGACCCATCATTCTAGTATTATGTCAAGTTCGATCAAAACCAGTAATGCAAGGTAATTGTTGAATGTGTTTTTCCTATTCAAATTTTTTGCTTCTTGAAGTTCTACCGTAAGTTACGGACAGCCCGGAACCGGAGTCCGGTTTGGAAATGAGGTTACCAATTCTCGCGCAAGCTCCGGACTTCCCCAACCCGAGATGCATGAAGTAAATTGTTTGACGATGCGATCGATTAATGGTCGAGGAGCAACCCATTAGCTACTGTGATCTTGCACCGAAAGGCGGCTTCCGGCTGGCTGGAGGTTCTGGCCAGTGGCCGGCGAGAAGGCAATCGGCTTTTTCTAGCTTCGCTGAGCCCAAGGAATCATCATGGAAATTTGTGTAATTTACGTCTCGACTTTATTGTCTTTAAGTCACCACAGAGTAGACGCTTCCTCAACGAAGTTCTGAGGTGTCTTTTCCTCCTCAAATACAAAAACATGCATAAGCTGTGCTCTCTGCGATCTCTCCATTCCTGTCGCCTGATCATGCTGGCTCCTAAAACAAGTCCCAACGAATTTTTGAGCGATTCAAACACTCGTTCAAGGATTAACATGCATTTGTTGTTTTTTTTCTCTTCTCATTCAAGAGGTTTATTTCTTGCCGTGGTGCGCCTGGCTTCAGTCAAGTAATGATCTTATACCTAAATATTTCACTTTCACAATGATATGGCTCGAAAGCGCTGACGAGGTAATTAATCCACAATTGGAATCTGACAATCCAGTTCACTACTATAAAACAACCCGGCTGTGAGTTGGAAAATAAATCACGAAAATATCGAGAGCTTCTTCGTGGTGTTGTGACGATTTGTTGCAATTATTTGACATCCTAGGATCGACAGCAACTTGACTCATTTTGGCTTAAGTCTTCCTAGTGTCCGGATCAGCGTCAGTGTCAGCGATGACCCGCGTCTTCTAAAGCTTCTTTGATCACCAACGAATAGCATCATATCAATCTTGGACAACATGACCAACGGTCTGTACCTCGAGTCTGCAGCTCGGGTTGTGGCCTCGGAAGTCCAGTCATGTTGTTGTCAAAGAGAGGTCAGTCAGAGTCTAGAAAGCCAACGAAAGATGCTCCTCTTTCGATGCCGGCTCGGCAACGGAAGTCTGCTGGTAGAGCGACGACGGGTTGCATAACATGCAAGTAAGCTTACAAACTGACCCGAAAGGGTAGCGAGACGTGAATACTTACCGATTTTCAGGATACGGCGTGTGAAATACGATGAAGATAAGCCAAGTTGTCGGAGATGCGTAAGTACAGGCCGAACGTGTGATGGTTACGCTACTCCAAAACCAAAATAGACTCGATATACCGCAGCCAGCAGATCACGTACAATTACTTGTTCCCCTCTGCGTTCATCGCCAAATCAAGACATCGAAGGGTGTGACAGTCAGTACTTTGACTTCTTCCGTTCTTATACCCTGCAAGACCTATCCACGATTTTCGACTCTACGTATTAGAGCAGGTTTGTTCTTCAGGGATGTCACCATGAACCCTGCAATCAAACATACAGTGATCGCAGTTGGCTCGCTTCATGAGCAATTTCGATTTCGTGATGCTTAGACAGTCAGGTATAAATTAGACGAAGACAATGCTGCGTTGAAGCACTATCTCAAAGCAATTTCGATCATACTTCACAATGATGACAGCGAGCACGCTTTGAAAGTTGCTTTGATTGTCTGCATCCTTTTCGTTACATTCGAAGTATGTATGGTGATTCTAGCGTAAACTACGCCGAGAGAGCACGTCAAGCTGATCATGGACAGAATATGCGCGGATACTCGGGAGCAGCTCTCCGGCATATTGACGGTGGCATTCGAATCCTGTCACAACTACTGGCAAAAGAAACCACATCACCACCGACGGCTTTGACTGTAACGCATGATATCTGCGTTCCCACATCTGTCCTATACAACATGTTCAGGTCTCGATGTCGCTGCAAGTAAAATGGCCATTGGCCGACCTTTGCTTCTGCGTGATGGTCAGTCTACAACGTGCAATGAGCTGAGGCCCCTCTCACTTCCAGAACTTAATACCTCGCTGAGTAAGATTTTGAGCGCTGGCTTTAAACTGGCTCGTGCTTCTTGGATGTGTCCTGCTGGTGCACTCTACGATGAGCTACGTCAAAGACACGTGCTGGAGCTCGAATGAGAGGATATTCCAGTTCCTGCATCTGTATAAAGATTTCAAACGCTGCTATCTTTGGATTTTGCAATCCATGGTGGAAACCTTCTCTCTATGTGGAATTTGGAATACTTGGCAAGGAGCCCTTTCGAGTTTCCATACAGGTCAAGAGAAAATAGCCATCTAGAGCAGTTTGGCTGGGACGCTTCTCAGCAACGCTCGAGATTTGGTCCATGGCGGTTGTGCTGGTAGCTGGCGACCCGCGTCAATGTCTGAAAATCGGCCATGACAGCCATGCCAATAGTAAATCAACTCCAAACAGATCTGCAACCACTTCGTGAGGAATGATTCTGCAGGTTGAATCGGAAACATGTGGGTTGCAGGTAAATATATCTGTGGACGCTACGTGGTTCCCTGTGTTTGACAGCAATACAAGAGCGAAACTCCTAAATCATAGTGGAATTGTAGCGCTCATAACATTGTCAGATGATACCTAAGCATCCTATCATTGTCGACATGTCTGAGGAGGCCCGCAATATTAGACGAAAGCATGCGCCAAGCGAGACGAGACAAAAATAAATTGTTTCATCCAGATCGGACCTGTCAGTGAGCGGGTGACGAGGCTCTATCGCAAACAACCGATATCACTATCTCTTGTACTCTCCTTCCATCTTGTGATCTTTTCATCATTACTGGTCGATCGTATCTGGATTCGCCTCTTCCGTCGCGCAGACCCGGGGAAGGATCTGTCACGGCGAAACGTCTTTGTTAAATATCCACAATGTGTCAAGCGTATCCCTCATCTTGTTTCACTATTCTTTGTCTATTCACAACGAATCACCTAAGATGAGTGCAAGTCATCGTCGCCATCAAGGAAGAACCTCATCCTTCCGTCTACATGTACATTGGATCTCTTGGCACGCTGTCATAAAGTCTTGTTCTCTTAATGATTTGGATATCGAGCCTTGAGACATCTTGTGGACAACACATTCTATAAAGAAGGCTTCCAATCGATTTATTCCACCTCCTCGGACATATCAAAACTACTTCGATGTCACAACACTAAGCAGCACTTTACTACCAAAACATCATTTTCCTTCATCAACAAACTTCTGAGAAGACAGATCAATCTATAACAATGCATTCCTTCCGAATCTTCAGTAGTCTCGCCCTTCTCGTTTCTCTAACAGCAGCTATCCCATTGCCAGCATCTCCTCCTCCTTCAGCTGGCAACTCTGCCGTCACAACTGGCAAAAGTCCTGGAGGGCCAGGCGCCCAAGCAGGAAAGCCGAAGAGCATGGCTGCTGGCCCATCTCCAGGGGGAGATAAGGGCGCGGGCCCAGCGTCCGGCACTAAGTCTGGGGGAGGACCCGGTGCAGGTCAAGCTGTGAGTAGTGATCTTACGTTATGAAGACCGATTTGTCTCATGTCGCGGCGCCATTATCAGATCTTATATCTAGTCTTTCCTTCTGATATAGAAGATGTACGCTTACTGATGAGTTTTGAACTAGGCTCCTAATTCTGGCGACGCTCCAACTCCCCCAGCACTGAAAGGCCCTGGTTCAGGAGGTCCAGCTCCAGTAAGAAATACCTTTTCCGGTTTATCCCCGAGTTCATGCTTCATGCGACTTTCTAGATGTCTCTTTACACATGTGCTTCATCACATCATTAAAGATATTCATTTGCTGATACGAATTTTTCTAGGCGGCTCCAGGCGCGGGTGCAGCTCTACCAGCCCCAGGCACCGGGACAGGCACAGCTCCGGCTCCTCCAGCTGGAGATGGTTCTGGCCCTGCACCTTCAGGTGAAGTGAGTAGATCGCTCTCTGCCACTATCCAAAGCCATGTGCTCCTTCATACTTTCCTCATCTTCCAATTTAGTACTGAATCTAACGCGTATCTCTACAGGCTGGACCACCAACACCTCCAGCTGGCGTGCCCGCACCAGGTCAAGGTCTAAATCCAAATGGAGGCTCATCTCCCCCGCCAGTAAGTGACGATATTCATGTCTTCTATCTCCTGGCCATCGTATCTCGCTTTTTCCAATGGCTCGAGATGTTTTGCTCACATGTGATTCTAGGCTCCAAATCCACCTCCTTCAGGTACTTCAGGTCCACCTGCTCCAGACGCTTCGGGCTCGGCTCCAACTACTCCAGCTCCAGACACTTCAGGCTCAGCCCCGGCTCAAGGTTCTCCTCCTCCGTCTGGTGGAACGGAGGGAGAGACTCAGTAGTCGCATCTTGATCTAAGCATATCCAGCTTATCAAACCGATTTCGATCTGCCGGGGTTTCTACCAACAAGGCATCTCTAGACACATTTCAGCTCGAAATCATTGTCGGGGTTGTTGGGAGTCAACGTATACACAGGCAGTGATCTTTCTTTAGATGTATACAGTACGTTATGTTTGAAGCTTGTTATCCATTGGTGGGTTGAATTGTAGATGAAAGTGTAGCATGCTTGCTGTAGCTTTAAAATATCTGCAAATCATCAGACATCAGCTGAACATAGCTGAATCATCTCCCCACGGAATTTCACGCATAATCGTGTAGTGAACGCCTACCAACCTACTGTACTCGGATCATGTTTGAAGTGCACCACATCACCCCACCGTAGGGTGGGATGGCACGTGATTCACGGAGTTGCCGACGGCACGATTAGCGCCTGGTATAATCCAGTAGACTTCAAGGTGTTACGGTATTGTCGGAGGGCTCAAGCGAGAATAAAGTTACCACACTGGCTTTTGTTGCTGTTCTTGCAGTACTTCCCCAAAAATTATAACCTTAACGGTCATGTTTTCATACAATTACCGCGTACTTCCCTACTCATCCTTATGCGCTGGCAAAACAAGAGGTTCTCTGTGATCTCTGCGACCTCTTAACGTACCACCATGCTTATACTCTTATTCAGAAGTGGTTTCACAGTGGACTCAACTACAATAAGCGAAAATCAATAAGTTTAATGGCATGAGATTGACGTCATCTTCTCTTGTCTAGTCTTGGAAACTGGATGCTACTGGCCAGCTGTATCTGAGTTTGTTTCGACTTCATGTGATGTCGCGGAGCTAACTTGGTTCGTCAAAGCACAATTAAACTTCCATCTCAAGTCGGTTACACATCCCTTCTCTCGCATGGAAACCTACCCGAAGCTTTCAAAGAATGTCCGAGGATGTGAATAGAACATCTCCACTGCCCAGAAAGCTTCTTCGTCCCAAGATATATATATGGGGCTTCGATCTCAAGTTCAGTGTTCCAATTCCCACCAACAATATCAATCTTCTCATAAGCCTACAACCTCCAATCAAAATTCAAATCATAACTTGATTTACAAAATGCGTTCCTCCACCATTATCTACTCCTTCGCCATCTTTGGCTCTGTACTCTCGTTGGTCATACCCGCCGCTCCTGTCGCCGGCCGAGTGGAGCGAGCCCTCGGTTCTGACACCGAACCAGCACCACCCTTAGAGGTGACCGAGCGAACAGTTGACACTGGATCAGCTCCTCCGTGGGAATACCCCCGTGAGAGGGACGAATCTTCATCAGAAAGTTCCGTGACCGAGCGAACAGTTGACACTGGATCAGCTCCTCCCTGGGAATACCCCCGTGAGAGGGACGAGTCTTTATCAGAAAATTCCGTGATCGAGCGAGCTCCACATAATACCGCAACACCTCCTAACTATAACACGGACTTTGGTGGTCCAACATTTCCACATGGGAGGGATTTATCTACGTCTGAAAAGTCAAAGAGACTGGACGTCGAGTTGGGATCCGACTTTGATGACCCAACTTTGGACGGGTAGCGGCTCATATAGCAAGCATCAATGATGGCGTCACGGCCCGTATTTGCGTTCCTCGGTGGAACGGGCCTAACTCTTCACATCTTATCAGAGAAGACATTTTTGCTGAGGGAAAGTGATATTGCTGGAAGTACGTACGTGGGTGTGGGAGGGATTTGCAGTTTCTGATGCCTGTTCTGATGCCTGTACACCAAGTTTTACTAGAATGCATTTTTTTAATCTTCGGCAGAAGTCGTATATTGAGTGTGCGAGATGTTTACTGGTAGACAAGTCGAAAGATCATCGGATGATACCACAGCTGAACACGGTTGAACATCAAGTCTTATTCATCTCAAATTTGTTGACTGCCTGACTTCTACTCATCTGGAAAAATTAGGATGCCTGGTGCCATTACACGAAGTTCATTCATTAGTACAAGTTTGAGAAAACTCAGGGGTAGTTGGTAAACACAGCCTTTTCTCGATACCCTATTCGTTTCTTCCGCCACAACCTGACAACCCAACGTTTCAGGAACACTCGACATAAGTTGTGGGCTCAGCGATAGTCACCAGCGACCTGACACCATTTGTCCGTCTTCGAAACCAGGGGTCTAGCTCAATTGCTGTGGAAGTCGTTGCAAGAATCATGTACTTCTGTTTCGCTACGTCCAGATCAATCACCTCGACATGAGCGTAGTTCCCATCTAATGTTGACAGCATCCTCGTGAAGCCTTTCGGGTACATCTGAGCTTTGCGCGACATCTCCGAGGGACCCTTGTCATGGTCAGGAGAATAATCAAGACGAGACGAAGCAACTTGGCGGATCATGAGAATCTGGTCAGTGTTAGCTTGATCCTTGAGCCCCAAAGACAGGAGTATTCCGTCTGTCACGAGGATTGACTTACGAGAGCATGGCCGTTCGGTGATATGCTTTCCTGAGTCACCCCTTTCAGAAGTGCTAGTAATCGTATGTAGACCCCCTCGATCATTTCCCAAATCAGCTCACGACTCAGTCCACCTTGAGCCTTGGTCATATTCATGGATGCTAATTCCAGCCTATCACTCAAAACATGCTGCATCCTATTATGTTGTACCTGTAAAGCTACCCTCAAGATCTCGGTTTGCATTTCCTTCCCATCAAGGTTCGCCTTGGCTCTGTATCCTGCACTGAGTTGTTCCGGGAGATTAGAGAGCGATAATCTAACTTTCATGAGCCTGAATTGGAATATCCTTAATGGTGATGCTACTTCAAAGTTCAATCAGCTTTCCACAGATACAGGAGCCGGTCGTGTCTGAACTGTGGTGACTGTGCCAGATCGAGGTCGATACTTTCGGCTCCTGGGGATCTTTTGACAGAGCCGCCATCGTACCAATAAATTCCACTGCCTCGCAAAAGCCTGATGTGACTTAGGTCTCGCCGGTTGGAGGCTCGACTATACCGACTGTGTACCGACTGCTGTAAGCTACTTGTCGTCGATGGGTAGGACATGCAGATCTACTGCATTGGCTTCATCGAAGATAGGGCGACCGTTGAGCGTGTCCCATGATTCTCCTGTAGTCCGGACACAATTGTAGATAAACTCAGGTCAGTCGAGATGAAAAGACGAGTAGTTATATCGAAATCACTCACACGTGTGACGCAACAGTGATCCAAACGCTTTCTTCCGTACCTGTGTCTCAATCAGGTTCACATTTACGTAAGTTCCCAACCGATGGCAAGCCATGTCCAACACAATCGCCGTCGCTTCAACTTTGTAGAATCTACCACTTCAAGCCTGGCCAATACACACATGCGAAAGAAACAACGTGTGAGCGAGTCCTCAAATCGTCATCGTCATGTTCTCATGCATATCTGGCTCACAATTCCTTTGCATCACGACGTGGACTAGCCTGATGAAAATCCCGTACCGTGGGATATGATGCCTCGAAAGCCGTAGAGAGCGTCTGATGATACTGAAAGCAGCGAGATAGCATGCCGGACACAGTTCCACAGAGAGAGATGTCGAGACAGAAGAACGCAGTGTCTGTCTGTTAATGATTGTTTGCGAGTTGGGTTTTGAAAGTTGGTATGTGGAAGAATGGGTTGGTAGGTTATAGGAAGTCTAAATAATCATGGATGATCTGATCGATCATCTCGCGAGGGTAAAGGGTCTCTAAACCCGGCAAAATACTTGATTACGATAAGTTTGTGCTGATTGAGTCGTGATCCGCACGAACTCTATCCTCAAATGCTGCAAAATGTTGCAGACATGAATACGGAAGGTATTTTGAATTGATAGAGAAAATTTAGTTGATTCTGATACATCTTCATCTATTTGCCAGCTTCAGGTATTACGCAAATCAAGACTCCCATCTCTGACTGTGCGCCTGTCTTCGAAAACCCGATGTTCTGTGCCCTTTTCATCGATATCAACATGCTGCTCTGCGTTGCCCTTGTTCGCGCCAGCCTTCCCATCAAAGATCTCAGCAATCTCCTCCAGCGAAAATCCCTTTGTCTCAGGATAAAAAAACCACACGATCGCCAGCAAAATTGCCAACAAACAGCAAAATACAATATAATACTTCCAACCAAGATTCGTCATCGCAATCGGATTGACAAACTGTCCCAAAATCAACCCCGTATACGCCGAACTCAAAGTGATAGTCAGTCCTCTGGCTCGCAGTGTGTATGGAAATATCTCAGCAGGGTAAGCCCAGAGTAAAGGTGTCCAGGCGATGTCGTAGAAGAAGTAGTAGATGAAGATAAATGCAAGGACCGCGTAGCCCGCCGTCTGGTTGTTGTCGCGCGCGAAGATGGAGTTCAGTGCTGTCCAGCAGATGTAGGAAACTAGCATCCCGAACGTGGATATCAGGAATAAGGTACGCCGACCTAAGCGATCGACCATGAGCGCTCCGGCGAGAACTGAGATCACCCAATTGAAAAGTTGTAGCATCCCATTTATGAGTGTCTGAGAGGATGTCGCTTTAATGCCGATGGTATCGAGAACGAGTGTGAGATAATAACTGACGACACCATTTCCAGACCATTGAGCAAATACACCGATGGTGATGGCGATAAATGTTCGACGACGGTTTGGAGCAGTGCGGATACAGTCCATGTAAGAATTTTGCGACAATGCGGTCTTTTCTTTCTGAATTGCTGACTCGATCTCAGAGATTTCGAGGTCTACAAGAGGAGACTGTTTGGAGCCGCAAGAATGGTGTTTGGTTAAGATGGCGCGAGCTTCTTCGTGTTTACCGTGGGCGATGAGCCACCTGTTTCAGTCAGTATGTGGTTTTTAAAAAGCTGAGAGTGTGTACCGTGGAGACTCAGGAACCCAATAGAAGAAGCATAACTGCAGAAATGGGAAAGATCCCTGGAGAATCGAAGGAATCCGCCATGCCCAAGTAGATTGGAGTCTGAAGGATCCATAAGTTGACCAAGCGGCGAAGACGCTTCCAAGATACTGTCACTAATCAGCTGACAAATACCCTGGCCCAATTGCAGATGACTCACAAAGAATGTGTTATACAGCGCAGTCAACTTTCCTC
>JACBAH010006863.1:0-16134 GCA_014282315.1 Neospermospora avenae | reverse complement strand
GTCGTTGTCGTTGTCGTTCTGGCCGAGGGCTGGGTCTGGGCTGGGCTGGGCTGGGCTGCCAGTGGCGGGCCGGCATGCAGCCAAGTTCATCCCTCACTAAGGTAAGGGACCTACTAAGGTACCTAGGTACCTATAAGGTAGTATAGGTAGGTAGGTAGGTAAAAAGCTGTCTAGTCTGTACCTGCAGCTTGCATCGGGCTCAACTTCTCGACATCTTCACCTTTTTGCAATCTTGTCATCTGGTCATCTGGTCCTCTCCTCATCTTCCTGCTCTCTGTTCTGCATCCTTCTCATTCACCCATTCGAAAGATTCTGCTTGTTCCAGTGCGGTATCGCTAGCCGAGTCCCAAGTCGTGTTGATCTCGATTTGTTTGTTTGCATTCTGCTCCACCAAATTTAGGCCCATTTCTTGGTATTCATCTGCAGGCCAGCATCGTGTTCGTCCCAACCCATCATCCCATCCTTCACCCTCGAACAGACACTTTGTTCTTCTGGAACGACGAACGCGTACCAAGACTTCTACATCATCGAGCTCGAACCACCTCAACCCAGCCATCTGATATCAACAATCCTGGCACCGGAGACTGGACCGAGCAATCCCCACCACCCAGCCTCGAATAGAGTGCCTACAGAGTGCCTAGAGAGTGCCTAATTCGAGAGCGGCCCCCCTTGACAGCCACGATCTTGAATTTAAGAAGGGAGATCCTCTCGTGGCGCAAGTCAGCCTCTCTCATAAGACCTGGTGACGATCCTCACCTTCGAGCGCGGTGTCCCCGTTTACTCAGGAGGTCCGTCGTTTATCCTCACTCAACGGCCACTCACACCGGCCACCACCTTCATTCGATACTAAGTCCTAGAGACACTTCCCTTCGTTCTTTGTACTGTTCTGCGGTACTTGTCTGTCAGCAACATTCCGTGTCATTCTTTCGACTCAAACAAACGCCATCAGCCAAAACAGTCAGACAATGCCATTTACTCACAACAGCAATTCTTTTGTTATTCCAATGTCAACAAGAAGACAAAGAATTTAGATACAATTTTAAGCTCGTGGATTCTCCTAGGTTTGTGCTCTTTCATAACTCTGATTTCTTTTTTGGATCTGCTCAATAGGAAGCGACAATACCAACCCTCGATCTACCAGAACCCACTTTTAACATACATACAGATCTACATACATTCTTTCTGACTCTTGAGTCCTGTCTCTTACAATCAAAGAATTCTCACAGATATACGATACGATGGCATCTCATCATGTGCATCAGCTTCTGCACCAGGGGACTCAACTCGCAACTCGGACTTCCCATGGCAACAGTACACCACCAGCAGCTCAGGGTACTATCGAGCCTTATTCGACCCAGCTCAATGGTGTGGATCAGCACATGAACGAAATGTACAGAATAACTTCGTGGTGGAGTCTGGGTGCGCTGGCTATGCTCATACTCACTGTACGCCTGGCTCAGAGGTTTCATGCGCACACACGGCACATGATCGCTATGGGAAAAGAAATACAGACATACTGGGCACAGAATTCGTCATCTTTATGGAAATTCAAGAAATATCTTTTATACGCGCCCTTGATCAACAAACGACACAACCGGGAGTTCAGACTTTCGGCCGCAATGAACATGGGAACGCTGCCTTCGAGGTTTCATTCGATCTTGATATTCTTGTACTTGGCTAGCAATCTTGGATACTCACTCCAGCTCGATTGGAGTGCAGAAAATCATTACATGGTTGTTGCTGAATTGCGAGGAAGAACGGGTATGCTTTCGGTGATCAACATGATTCCTCTGATCCTCTTCGCCGGCCGGAACAATCCGCTCATCCCCATCCTTCAGATTAGTTTTGATACGTATAACCTCATGCACAGATGGCTTGGCCGTATGGTCATCTTTATGGCCGTTCTCCATACCTGGTGCTGGGCTTATGTCAAGTATAAGGCGAAAGGATGGTCTGGACTCTCCATTCAGCTTACCACGGACCCTTTCGCCATCTGGGGAATGGTCGGAACTGCTGCCATGATCATCATCTTCATCACTGCTTTCTCACCAGTGCGTCACGCCTTCTACGAGACTTTCCTAGACATTCATATCCTCATGGCCGCCTTTGCACTCGCTGGGACCTGGATTCACTGTTACGTGGCGCATCTCCGTGGACCTCTCCTGTACGTTCAAGTCACATGTGTCTTGTGGGGTCTTGAGCGAATCTACCGCCTCGTCGTTGTCCTTCGGGCCAACTACACTACAAAGGGATGGACCTACGCAACCGTCGAGGCTCTTCCAGGAGATGCTTGCAGAGTCACAATGCATCTTCCAAAGAAAATGCATATCACTCCCGGGTGCCATGCGTACCTCCGATTCCTGAAAGTCAACCCTTTGGAATGCCATCCCTTCTCGATAGCCTGGGTTGAGGATCAACCTGCCAAAAGCCACGCGGCTCTCCCTACATCCGAGAAGAACTATGAGCTTTCGCTCCCAGACAAAGACCTCGTCACAAACGTCTCATTCATCATCGGCGCCCAAACAGGCTTCACTAGAAAGCTATTCAACAAAGCCAGCGCCTGCTCCCCACGCTTCCTGACTCTGAAAGCCGCGATGGAGGGTCCTTACGCCGGACACCACTCCCTTGACTCCTACGGCCACGTCGTGCTTTTTGCCGGCGCAACCGGAATCACGCACCAGATTGGATTCACAAAACATCTCATCAATGGCTTCAACAACGGCTTCGTCGCCACACGAAAGATTACACTCGTGTGGATCGTCCGCGATGCAGATCATCTCGAATGGGTACGTCCGTGGATGGACCAGATCTTGCGTCTCCCGGGCCGTAGAAATTGCCTCACCATCAAGCTGTTCGTTACGCGTCCTAAGAACCCGAGGGAGATCGTCTCGCCAAGCAATACAGTACAGATGTTCCCCGGGCGCCCAAATGTCAAGCTACTTTTGGAGAGCGAGGTCAAGGAGCAGTGTGGTGCGATGGCTGTCACGGTTTGCGGACCTGGTGGCCTGGCTGATAACGTGAGGGAGGCGGTGCTTGGCGTCCAGGAGTATGGAGTGGTGGATTTCATAGAAGAATCCTTTACTTGGTAACCGGTAGAAATCGTAGCCATTTCCGGATTCGCCCCTATGGTTCTTGGTGAGCGCATTGGACGGTCACCCCGGCGTAATCTCGACACGGTTCAAAAGTCACGAAAGTCATTATTGCATTCGGCGCGGCATAGCAAGCGAAGGCGTTCGGTCAAAAGAAGATGGAGCGTTGGTCAGGAAGACCAACAATTTTTTCATGCACATATTACGGCCTACGGTGGAAGGAAACGTTTTTTTGCCGACATTTTCGATGTCTAAACGACTTGTACAAATATTCAGATTCCTAGTTCGCGGAGCGAATAACACAGAGAAAGACGGAAATAGAAAGACTTTTGTACATATATTGTGGATAAATCGAATGGATAGCCATACTCTCACAGAACGCCAGTCAGCTGAGCTCGATTACTTTGTTCCTCTATACTTTTGTGACTGTTCAATCACGCTCTTGACTGTTCTGGCACCTGCGAGAATGCAAAACCACGACGAAGTCATCATGACTCGTTTGACATTCACATCTACCTAGGTACCTGGAGAGAGGCAAATGACGAATCTGTACCTACCTGGCTAGTGTTACTAATCAATCACACAGCATGACTTGACAGGTGCAGTGTCCTCTTTCGCTTGCCACGGGTATATCTAGAGCAGACCAGAAGGCTTGCTGACTGCATCGAAAAGTGAGATGTCACAGTGAGATAATAGATGGGTTTGTGCAATGAATTTAGAGGAGAAGTATCTGGCAATTATCTTGCCTACCTAGATACTCCGATTGATGGCATAGGTAGGTAGGTAAAGCAGGTATACAGGTCTCTAGGGATTTGCGTAGGGACCTTACTTTTCGAAGTCCGGAGGTACTGATTTTCATAGCGGTTGGGAACGGATACTATACTGGGGTTGGAAACTCTACCTACCTACCTACTGTGGTCAAGCCGACGGGAACGTCCTGCAGGTTCCCCGCCTTGCCTAAGATTGCCGGCTTTCGGAGGGGGGCATGGGTGGTTTGAACACTTTAGAAAACATTTTGAATGACTCAATCCTTTGAATTCTGCCAAAAGTCGAACAACTTACACCGATACCTAGTACCTAGATTCTCGAGATCCCTTTCTAGCCGCTCGTAGGACAGTTACACGTTACAATTTACGGGCGCCGTTGTGACAGATCTGAAAGACAGTGCTCGTACATCATTAGAAGAATACCTACAACACCTGCATTGACGTTTTTCCTCCGCTTGACCCCGCCATTTGGAACGTCAACATGCCTATGTAAGTAACACCAACTTCTCCTCTTGCGCAAGTTTGGGTTAGGATGCTGAATTCTGCTTTTTCATTAGGCTTGCAGATCCCTCGAGGAAATACAAGAGGTTTCCCCCTCTGCAGCTCGAGAACAGACAATGGCCAAACAAAACCATTGACAAGCCTCCTCGCTGGCTTTCCACCGATTTGCGCGATGGAAACCAGAGTTTAGTCGATCCGATGGTATGGAATTCCCACCATTGAGTACCGGCGAGGTATCCAATGGCTAATCTGTAGCGGTTTAGGACGGAGAGCAGAAATGGAAATACTTCAAGATGTTAGTAGAGCTTGGCTACAAGGAAATCGAGGTTTCGTTCCCTTCAGCCTCGCAAACGGATTTCGACTTCACAAGACGCCTCGTCGACACACCCGGTGCTGTCCCCGATGATGTCTGGCTCCAGGTTCTCTCGCCATGCAGAGAAGAGCTCATCAAGCGTAGCGTCGAATCCTTGAAAGGCACGAAGAAGGCCATCCTACATATCTACCTCGCTACAAGTGAATGCTTCCAGCGCATTGTGTTTGGCATGTCTGAGGATGAGGGCCTGGCTCTCGCCGTCAAGTGTACGGAGTACGCGCGATCGATCACGAAAGATGATCCGTCGCAAGCGGGCACGGAATGGGCGTTCGAGTTTTCGCCGGAGACATTTTCGGATTCTAGACCCGAGTATGTGATTAAGGTATGTGAGGCAGTGAAGAAGGCCTGGGGACCTTCGGTCGAGATTCCAATTATTTTCAACCTACCAGCTACCGTAGAGATGTCGACGCCCAACGTGTATGCGGATCAGATCGAGTATTTCTGCAGGAATATGACCGAGAGGGAGAAGTTCTCCGTGTCTCTACATCCGCATAACGATCGTGGATGTGCGGTTGCGGCGGCGGAGTTGGCGCAGATGGCTGGTGCGGACAGAGTTGAGGGATGTCTTTTTGGCAATGGAGAGAGAACTGGAAATGTCGATCTCGTTACCTTGGCTTTGAACCTTTACACTCAGGGTATTCACCCCAATATCGATTTCTCGGATCTCAATAAAGTCATCGATATTGTAGAGGTTAGCAACAAGATTCCGGTTCATCCTCGAGCACCCTATGGCGGTTCTCTTGTTGTTTGCGCTTTCAGTGGATCACATCAAGATGCCATCAAGAAGGGCTTCCAAGTCAGGAAAAAGGATGGTGCTAATGATGAGAATCACTGGCAAGTCCCGTATCTACCTCTCGACCCTCAGGATATCGGCCGGACATACGAAGCTATCATCCGGGTCAACTCACAAAGTGGAAAGGGAGGAGCAGCCTGGATTATCCTCCGGAATCTCGAGCTCGACCTCCCCCGTGGTCTACAAGTGGCATTTAGCAAGGTCGTACAGAAGCACGCAGATGCAGTTGGTCGAGAACTCTTGTCCAATGAGATTCAAGATCTATTCGAGCAGACTTACTTCCTCAAGGAAAACCCAAGGTTTACTCTTGTGGACTACACCATCAGCACTGATCGATCGGCGTCGCCTGCGCCACCAGCACCGGGCAAGACGCCGGATACCAAAAATCTCAAGAGGCGCTTCGAAGGTGTCATCTCTTTTGATGGTCAGGAACATCAGCTCAAGGGTACAGGCAATGGTCCTATCTCTAGTTTGGCTAATGCTCTTCACTCAATCGGCATTGATCTTGATGTCGCCGACTACAAGGAGCATGCTATTGGAGGCGGAAAGAGTGTCAAGGCTGCAAGTTACATTGAGTGCACGGCTTCTGGCTCTAATCTGAAAGTCTGGGGAGTGGGTGTTCATGAAGATGTGGTGCAGAGTTCTCTCGTTGCTCTTTTGAGCGCTGCTAGTAATGTAAGTCATATGAGAATTCTACCAGCAATGATTCCTCTACTAATTTGGAGTAGTTTATCACGACTCGACCTAACACGCCACTCTTGCTCAGAGGCAAACATGGGTCGTCGATGAGTCAGGACCTCGACCTGAACGGCGGCAGCCCTAGGAGCCCTCTCAGCCCTACCGGAAGAGGAAGGGAAAATGGAGGTCTTTCAATTCCAAAGCCAACCACGACGCCTCGAAGCGGACCAGATGCCATTTCCGTTCTGGAATCAAAAGCGAATGGGATGTAAACAGGGGAAGAAGGAAATACGAAATGACAAAATGCGAAAGATCGAGCGCTGTGCGGGGAGTTTGACGGGACGGGCCTCTGGCTCTTGGAGGGGTAAATAGTTTCAGCTTTGTGCTTGTGATATTTCGGTGCTACTTTGTGGGTTGCGTACACATAGGGGTAAAAGTGAATTTGAATACAAATGATTTGCCGTCTATGAATTTCCAAGCATCGAATTCCAGATTATCAGAATCTCCTTAAAATCCCCTATCCAACGCCCCATCCAGAAGATTTTTTCAGGGGACTGGTGGGGAGATATTGGACGAGTTGTGCTAGGCTCGAATTAGACTAGTTGTGTTGTTGCGGCGGTGGGCTGCAACGAAACAAATTGAATTTGAAAGAGAAACTCACAAGTCCAAGTCACCACTGATTGATCGCCTTTCACAATTCTCTACACTCACTTCTTTGCGCATATTCAAAAGCAATACTCAGTTGTTCCCTCGAAGGTGTCACAGTCTCCGCAGCACCTTCTAGAAGCCGGCTGTAGCCTTGTTGGAACGCGAAATTGTCGCTTGGAGATCAACGAGCAACTTCAACAAAGCTAAACAACATCCCCCACGAATCTCCATTCCTTTGAGCCTCCACCGTCTCACCCTCACTTCGAAGAGACAACCCCTCTTCCCTCCTACCAAAGAGACGACTCAACTCCCTTTCGAGAACATCACCGCACTCACAAACTTCCTGCACACACAGCGCAGGCTGTGAACCGCCATCATGGACGTCAACTCTGTGCTCCTAAACACCTTCTCTGCTGGTCAGTTTACCTTCAGGGGCACGCACAAGATCCTCATCAACATGCTAACACCTTGTAGATGCCTCTACTCGTGGAGCTGCTGAAGCACAACTCACACAAGCAGCTGAGACCAATTTCGTGAGTTTCCCCTGTGCTGACCGCATCCCCAGCTCTGCGCAACAAAGCAGCCTGCTAACTCCTTTGCGCAGGCCGGATATCTCGTAACTCTCGTCCAAGAGCTCGCCAACGAAGAAGCCCAAGGACCTGTCCGAGCAGCCGCCGGTATTGCGCTAAAGAATGCCTTCACCGGTCGCGAATTTGCTAGATTATCGGAATTGCAGGACAAGTGGCTTCAGCTGGATACAGATACCAAGAAGCGCGTCAAGGATCTGACTTTACAGGCTCTCTCGTCGAGCAATACACAGGCTGGTGCCGCTGCTGCGCAGGTCGTCGCCTCCGTAGCTGCTATTGAGCTTCCTCGTGACCAATGGCCGGAGCTTATGCCTACGTTGGTGCGAAATGTTGGCGAGGGCAGTGATCATCTTAAGCAAACATCTTTGACTACCATTGGCTTCATCTGCGAGAGTCAAGACTCGGATCTGCGATCCAGTCTCGTCCAGCACTCGAACGCCATCTTGACGGCTGTCGTTCAAGGAGCCCGCAAGGAGGAGCCAAACCCAGAAGTCCGCCTGGCTGCCATATACGCTCTCGGAGACTCTCTCGAGTTCGTGGATAGCAATTTCAAGAACGAGGGCGAGCGAAATTACATTATGCAGGTTATCTGCGAGGCCACACAAGCTCCAGACAACCGGATACAACAGGGTGCCTTTGGTTGCCTGAACAGAATCATGGGTCTCTACTATGAATTGATGCGCTTCTACATGGAGAAGGCTCTCTTTGGTCTTACGATTATGGGCATGAAGAGCGACGAAGAAGACGTTGCTAAGCTTGCAGTTGAGTTCTGGAGCACCGTTGCCGAGGAGGAAATTGCCATTGAGGATGATAACGCACAAGTAAGTTTGAAAGCCCCATCTTCAAGATCGCACACTGATTGAGTTTCACCAGTTTGAGAGCGTTGACCAGATGCGGGAGATATTCCACTTCTGCTCAGTTGCAACAAATGAGGTCGTCCCAGTCCTACTGCAGCTTTTGACCAAGCAAGATGAGGATGCTGCTGATGATGAATATAACATCTCAAGAGCTGCTTACCAGTGTCTGCAACTTTACGCACAGGCTGTTGGAGGAACTGTCGTTCAACCCGTATTGGCTTTCGTTGAGGCTAACTTGCGTCACGAAGACTGGCACCACAGAGATGCCGCTGTCTCGGCTTTCGGTGCTATTATGGAGGGACCAGAAGAGAAGGTTATCGCCCCAATCGTCAAGCAAGCACTCCCTGTCGTCATCAAGATGATGGAGGACCCAGTCATCCATGTCAAGGATTCCACCGCATATGCTCTCGGACGTATCACCGAGGCATGCTCAGAGGCTATTGACCCAGTTCAACATCTCCCACTTCTCATCAAGTCTCTGTTCGAAGGATTGGTCAGCAGCCCAAAGATGGCAGGATCTTGCTGCTGGGCTCTGATGAATCTTGCCGAGCGCTTCTCAGGAGAGATCGGCTGCCAACAGAACGCACTCACTCCTCACTTTAACGAGAGCATATCCCGTCTTTTGCAAGTCACCGAGCGACCAGATGCCGACAACCAACTCCGAACAGCAGCCTACGAAGTTCTCAACACATTCGTCCAGAATGCTGCCAACGAGGGCTTGCCAGCTGTTGCCTCCCTTTCCGAGATCATCATCAAGCGATTGGAAGACACCATCCCTCTTCAATCGCAGGTTGTCAGTGTTGAAGACAAGATCACCCTCGAGGAGATGCAAGTCAGCTTATGTACTGTTCTCTTGGCTATCATCCAGCGTCTTGAAAAGGAGGTCGCTCCCCAAGGTGATCGTATCATGGCTGTCCTACTCCAGATTCTTACAACTGCTGGCCCCAAGTCAAGTGTCCCAGATGCCGTTTTCGCTACCGTCAGTGGTCTTGCAAATGCCTTGGAAGAGGATTTCTCCAAGTACGTGGAGCACTTCTCTCCATTCCTTTACAACGCTTTGGGTAACCAGGAAGAGCCTGCTCTCTGCGCTATGGCCATCGGTCTTGTCAGCGATATCACTCGCTCAATGGGTGCTCCCAGCCAGCCCTACTGCGATACTTTTATGAACTATTTATTGAACAATCTTAGAGTACGTATTTACTATTCACATATTAGATTCTGTCTTTGGAATGAAACTAACAGAAGAAAACAGAGTACCGCACTTGCCAACCAGTTCAAGCCCGCGATTCTCCAATGCTTTGGTGATATTGCTGGAGCTATCGGAGGTCACTTCGAAACCTACCTTTCTGTCGTCGCCCAGGTCTTGCAACAGGCTGCCAACGTTCAGGCAAGCGCTGATGGATCGTACGAGATGTTCGACTACGTCATCTCGCTGCGTGAGGGTATCATGGATGCTTGGGGTGGTATCATTGGTTCCATGAAGGCTAGTGGCAAGAGTACGTTGGAGTTCTCTAACGAGTGAAATACTGCTAACGATATCATAGCACCGTTGTTGCAAACATACGTCGAGTCGATCTTCGGTCTTCTCAACATCGTCTACTTGGATGCGAACAAGAGTGATGCTCTCATGAGATCCTCCATGGGAGTCATTGGGTATGTCTTGAAATTGAACGTCTTGGAATTGTTACTGACAAATATAGTGATCTTGCTGAGGCTTTCCCCAATGGCGAATTCTCCGTCTTCTACCGTGCTGAATGGCTCACCCAGATGATCAAGGATACGCGCCAGAACCGTGACTTCCAGACAAGAACGATCGACACCGCTCGCTGGGCTCGTGAGCAGGTCAAGCGACAGATCGGAGGCACCCAAGGTCTTCAACAAACCTGATCTGCTCTTCCTTTTACGAGATCATGCGTCCAAGATTATCACTTTTTAATTACATAGGGCCGGCGCAAACCATAGATTCTTGGGTCCTAAATTGATCTTGGTCTCCATCACATCTTCCACCTTCAAACTTTTCTTCTTTTGTTTATCACATTGACTGGTCGCATGAGGGGTCTTGTCCTCGACCACGTCCGAAAGGCGTTCTTTGTTTAATTATCTACCCCCAGCGAATCATAAATTCATCACACAGGACAAACATTCGCCATGTTTTGTTACCAACCTCTTTCGGATTCCGGCGAAGTCGACGCGAATCGAAACCAACGATCGAGGCCACCCCTTGATGTTTTTGCAACCCAGATGATCCCCGGCACAGCACCAATTACACCACAACACAACACGACCCAAACACCAACTTTTGTACAAAATGATTTCAAATCGCGCCACTACACACGAATCAATACCCCTTACACCAACGCGCCATCTTTCATTTCCAGATTCGAGAAGGTTCAACAAACGAGATCGGCGGACAAGGGGGGAGAAAGCTCCAGGTCGCAGCCACGAGACGAAGCAGTTCAGAGTCGAGAGCGCGAGCGAGCAAGGGAATGAACGAACGAAGAAGTCAAGGCCGTCACCACGAAAAAAATATTGTATTGGCACGCCAACATGATTCCAATTCTCAATAAATGAGGTTGGTTCAGAGGAGAAGCAGTATTTTTAATCTGCATTTTTTCCAACCCCCGAACGGAACCCTTCTGGTGTGGAAGGGAATACCTATGTATGTGAAAGTGTTATCTACGATCGACCGGTTTGGGTCCGTAGATTTCGCTGTGGATTTGACTGGCTTGGCTTGGATTGGGATGGGTTGGCTGGAGGGATGGGGAGTTTAGATGGCTCCTCGAATAGAGGCGTCCACACGAGATAGAGAGATCGCAGAAACGAACGATCGAGCATGGCTAGCTCCGAGTCTGTTTTGTTAGATGCTTGGAAGACTGGTGGAAGTGGTGAAATGTTGAAGGTCTATCAGGAGGTATTTGAGAATTGGGAATCTTGCTGTGGAATTGTTTGTGTGTCAAGTGATGCATAATTTCATGGTATGAATTAAATTTTCATTCACCCGTGCTTGGTGGCCACATGGAGAGTATTGGGGTCTTGTGAAGGATGTGGTAGTAGAGAGAGTGAAATGGCGTACCTATGAATGCAATGCGATTCCCCCCCTTATTTTGGTGTTGCACTTTGTGATACTTGCCATCCATGGATTGTGAGGTGGTGGTTAGATACATGTATTATACGAAGCTTGTGAAATATCTCTTCCGTCGAGCTCGTCGCCATTGTGAGTCTACCTAGCTCCGACTGACAAGAACTATGCCTATCTACCTATCGGCCTATTTTCCCAAAAGGCACACAGTATCTTTCCAATTTATCTTCTCATCCGTCGCAGACCTCCCCCCTCCACTCAAGCCTTCACGAACACTGAGCGGTGCCCGTACTACTTATCACTTCCACCGACACCCCAGATAGAAGTGCTTCATTCACTATTAATCTCGCTTCACACGCTAATAGTACAGAGAAATCAACCGAGGTAGTCCATTACGTATACGCTGCATGCTTCCACTGTCTTATACTAGGCTGGTGAAAGGTGGTTCGGTACTCATATATGGCAGTACTAGAAAAGTTGCAAGTGAATGCAACCTTGAAGCAACGAAGACCGCACTCTGGTAAGTTAGCAAGTGATGTGAAAGAAAATGCGTTCTGCAACTCTTAACAGAACTCTAGTAGTGTAGCACTCTCGTATCTTCGAGGATCAGTCTGGCGTCTTAGGTAGAGTGTTGATAACTATAGAAACGTTCGGCGATATTTCCAAACTCACTTCTATGGACAATTTGCCGTTTACGAATCCGTTGATTGCCTGCTGCTGCTTCCAAGAAAGGGTTCTGCCTACGGCGGTCAGCATTTCCCAAGCGCTCGCCGTGCGAAGGCTTCTTTCCATCTTGATAAAGTACTTGCATCGTATCTCTCTATCTATTGTTAGATATAGACATAAGATCAGAACTGCGCTCTTAGACTTCTTGTCCTTATCAGACGTAGGGCGCTACCGATATCGTAGTTGCTATCAATACTTCAAATAAAGTTTAATCCGCTGACAACACTCGCGCTGGATATTCTCAAACTATGAGCAAAATAGTTTTACAGTAAGGTCACATAAAGGATCTTCTCGGTGTCGGAAGAAGTAAGTATTGTGCACTCCTGCCGACTATAGTAAATCAGGATAGCTTAGATTTCAGTTTCAGCGATATTCGCTGAATCGTTGTTAGATACTCGCTTAGCTGACTAGTGATCGGATAGAGTTTGAGAAGAAAAATACCTTACTTAAGAAGGGTAAAGTCGCTTGTAATCACCTCCTACCGACCCATGTATCTGTCGACCTGGTGCTTGCGTACGGTAGAGCGGACGGGAAACCTCCTTTTGGAGCCTAGCGATATGTCTATATCAGTTCGAAGCCGACCTGCGGAGATGCTATAGGTTCATTCATTTCTTGACTGCAAATCACGATTCTTGGTTTCTGTTTGCTGATACTACAGGATACAGAGTTATACTTGGTTTGTATGTGACTAACTCTCAATTCTGCTCAGATAGACTTCTATCGACCTGCTGAATCAGCTATACCAAATTTATTTGACATCTTCCATGCTATATGCTCGGTATTTTGTAGACCTCTTTCAAACTGCTCCTCATTGAGATCCCCATGCAACCAACCACCAAGGGGCAGTATACTCAATTATTTCTTCCATTATGAACAAGCTCTTCCCACACAAACGGTATCTAAAGAAAAAATTAAAAAAATCCGAAGCTTAACTCCTGTTTATCTTGGAGATACTTTGCCGATAGAACCCCCACTCTACATTTCTTTTGCCCTTAGCTAATTCTCTTCCAGGAGCAGAAGTAGAAGTAGATTTGACAAATCTTAACAATCTCTCTATCATTGCTTCGATTTGGGGAAGTGAACTGATGAGACAAGAGCTGAAGTAGATAAAGGTGTATTTTATAGACAACGAACTTGCGTTGGCAGATAGTTGAGATACGTCTGGTGGTTCAATTGAATAGGTACGGTTTGAGTGATAGGTTTGCATAAGTAATTTCTCAAGTCATAGGAGTGTTTGATGACTTGACTAGGACAAAGAGATAGTATCGGGTGAGAATGTTGTCACTGCTATCGCGAATCACTTCGCGGGATATGAGTGTACCTAGACTTGACACCGAGACAACACGTAAGAGAAAGCGCGAGCAGTAAATGTCGCTTCAGTCATTGCAAAAAAGAGAGTTGGATCCAGATCTCGAAATTCGTTTCATTTCATTTGACTCCATTCCTTTCCCCGTACCATGCAATCTCAGGATATCTACTACGCAACATCTTCTACCTACCCTACGCCATTTATGCATTCATCGGCTCACGCCCACTCCACTTCCATCTCAATTTTCTGTCTCTGATCACCCCCCTTCCCACATCCCGACCCGTTCAAGTCCCAACCTATACTCCAGCCTCCTTCCTTATCTCGCTCTCTTTTCCCTCCATTCGAGATGCTCGCGCCACAACCTTCGTTCACCCAGACAACAATAGAGAAACGTACTACGGTGAATATGAGTAGTGCTTGAGAGAGAAGGAAATATGAACCGCCAAAACCAAAACATCCTTCCCACTCCTTATCCACACGCTGAAATGCAAAATTCAATCGTCTCGTCCTTGATACTCATCATCCATCCGTCATCTTCATCTTCGTAATCGTCGCTACTACTGAAATATCGAGTGCGTCTCCGTCCCGTGACACAGGGCAAGAGTGTGGTCCCTCATTGTGCGAGGAACGTGTGGCCAAAGGAAATCTGCAACGCAAGAGCTCGTCAAGAATCTCGTAAAGAGACGTACCCATCGGACGCGCTGACCAGAGAGCAGGCCAGCCTGCTCTAAGCCTTCGGTGCCGCATCCAGTGGCGCAGCATGCAGAGCAGGTTTGGCAAAATCGGCCATCAAGCCTGTCCTCTTCCGCTCCATAGCAAGTTTGACCCACTCCGCAACCTCCTCATCTTCAGTTCCGCGTCCAGCACCCATTTCGATTTTCCTCGGTATTCCGTCGGCAAAACCTTCAGGTTGAGCTCTATCATCTTCTTCGTCTTCTTCAGAGATAGTGAGGGGTTTGGAGAGGCCCGCTAGCCAGGGATGGGCGAGGAGCATGGAGTAGGTAGGGCGGAGTTTGGGAATCTTGTTTAAGCAGCCGTGGACGAAGTCGCGGGCTGTTGCTGAGTAGCCTTCTTCCGGAAGATCTGGTGGCTCGCCATCTACAATCGCCTGTGATGTGTCAGTAGATGATGAAAAATCGTGGGAAGGTGACTTACGCTTAGTTGCGAGAAGATATTGTTGTATGTCTCTGGTGGATATGGATATCTTCCCATCGAGCACTCGATGATGCTCAAACCTAAACTCCAGATGTCGCTCTGGACGCTGTAGGTTCCGCCTGCACCACCAGCCTGAGACATGCCGCCGCCAGATATCCGCTCGGGAGCCATGTAAGACTGGCAACCGATGTTGGTTTTCGCAATACTGGCTACCAGATTTCCACTCACTCCGAAATCACAAATCTTCACTTGACCTCTAGTGTTGACTAGGATGTTCGTGGGCTTGACGTCGCGATGAATAATGTTGTGATCATCCTTCAATGTCCTCAGACCTTGAGTTGTTGCGTATGTAATTTTCCTCAGCACGTTCTCTGGGATACCATCTCCGTAAATCTTGTCGATCGAGCCACCATCCATAAACTCAATACAGATGTAGACTGCGCCCTCCTGGAAAAAAGCACCGTAGAAGTCGATGATGTATGGACTTAGACATCTATGCAGGATATCAAGTTCCATAATGATATTAGCAAATTTGGCTTCGTCAAGCTCCAGTCTGATTTCCTTCATCGCCATGACCACTCCACTGGTAGATCCTGTAGGCTTGGTCGACGCCTCTGCCGCAAGGGTATCGGGTAACGAAGCAGTAGATGACATCTTGTTACCAGCCAGCCCAAGTCCAGGTCTGCGCATCCTGGGTCTCGAGTGGCGAACTTTGTAAACAGTACCATAATTTCCCTTGCCCAGCTCCTCGAGCGTGTCAACTTCGTCCAGAGATATGCTGAAGGTACTGCCAGAACTGAAGTCGATACCGTTTCCGTGAATGACTGCCTTGTTTTTGAACTTTAGTGTACCGTTCTTGGCATCGAGAAACTCTGAGAACTTGTCGAACATGGACTCCTGCTTCTCTGGCTTCGCAGCAGCGGCGTTACCGTTCATGCCACTTAGACTCATGCCTCCGGGAATATCTGTTGGAGCACCTGGTAAACCTCCTAGCTTTGGGGCGTTCCGTCTTGCCATCAGTCCACCACCTTTCGTAGGCATCTTTGGGACTGCTGGAGCAGAGTTGAAGTTGTGGGCTTGCGGTCGCATATTCGGTGGCATACGCAACCCGCCTGGCAGTCCTCCCATGGCTGGTCCACCAAAATTGGGCTTATCTGGCAGAGGGCCAGCACCTGTTGACAACGAGGATCCAACGCCTGGACGCATAGGTGGCGTGCCCTGTCTAGAAAGATGGAATGCCTTCATCTTCGCCTCCATGCTCTGTGGTAACTGTTGCGAAGACTGCGCTGCTCGTAGGCTCGACATGCTGGATGGTGGTGGGATGGGTCTGCGAGCGTTGTTGAGTAGGCCCAGAGGTGTTGATGAGGGGTTCATAGAAGGTGTACTCTGAGGGTCGGTTTTGAGGGAGGGCAGCCGGAGAGGAGGATTGTTCGAGGGTTCTGGGGAAGGACTTGCCAACGGAGATTCGTCCTCATTTTCATCTGAGGAAGAGCCCGGCGATTGTGGACCTGCAGCGAAATCAATCGCCTCGATCGAATCGTCGCGGGGGAAACTGGGCGCGACGGGGGGTGG
>JACBAH010006862.1:0-16127 GCA_014282315.1 Neospermospora avenae | reverse complement strand
GGCCAAGAGGACCGAGATAGGACAGAGTATGGGATGCTGTGTTTATGGGACAGTCGTGCATTACAGGGAGTTAAAGGAGCATGCAGGGAGTTTTTTTTTTTAATTTATTATAGATGTTTAATAGTCTCTAGACATAGCTGGATAATATTGTGGCAGCAAAAGATTGTCCCAGCGTCTAGTCAATGCTTTCTACTTTCTAGGTGATACATGCAGAGAAGCGCTTTCTGAGGAATTTCGACGCATGGCGAAGTCCGGAGCGAGGTGGGAGTTGGTCTATTTTATATCCGCTTTCACAGCAAGTGCTGCTACTATGAAAGCGCTACGTACCTGTGAAGATATGCCAATCTGCATGCTCTCTGCTTTCTATCATATTCGATATCACATCCGCGATGCCTGCCAAAAACAATCCGTCGAGTGGTGGGGGTTGAACATGCCCGCATGAGCTATGCAGGACATCACATTTGGAGCTATTCTGTGGGTAAGGAAGTCTCTCATCAGCGCTTCACACCTAGGCAAAACATAAGACAAAACAGGGCTTTTGCTGGCCGGGTTGTCTCTCATCAATTTCGTGGGGTTGACTTCTTCTTGAAGTCAAATCTTCCTACTTACAAGGTGAAGGAAAGGGTCAATAATTCTAGTAAGCCTTGTAGCTAGGGGTAGCAAAGTCGCTCTTTGCAGTATGCTCGTACCGAAATCTTTCTCCTCCATCGCCTCACCAGTCATCAAGCCATGGATATAGCTACCGCCCAAAAACTTGAACACATTCTCCTGTCCCTACTAAAATCAGCCATAAGTATAAAATTGAAATAGAATAATGCATGAATCTCTCACATCGATCATGATCTGGTAGTAGACGTACATTTCTAGCATTTCCCTCCGGCTCTGTGGAATTTTTGATATAGTCCTTGATACAGGTATTGGTTGCCAATAACATTTCGGAAAACAATCGCAATGACTGCCTTGCGTGAATTATGCATGTTATGATATTGTTCTTGAGTATGATAAGCCGATAGATGTCGGGTTTCTTCTCATCAATATCAGTTCGCCGATAAGAAAGCTGGGGATTGACCCCCACCCAACTTGTGCCTTGCAGCTTGGAACTTGCAAGTCGGAATTTCAATTTCATAAATCGGATGATACGAGAAAGTAATTACTAGCTTCTCTTGCACCATCAATCAGCTGTAGAGACTCTGGGTTGTTCACGTGGCGGGCAGGCGGGACATCAACGCGGGGTCGAAAGCAGTCAGCAAGCCGCCAGAAAGCAGTCAGAACTCAATTCATTCTGCAGAGAGACCACTTGACAGTACTGTTGCATGTACTTCCATACGCCGATACTGTACCCCCAAATTGAAGACGGATGACAGTGTAACTGTTCACCATACGACATCGATAATCTTAATCGGCGACCAAAGAACATTCCACAAGCCATTCGAAATGCCTAGCATGGCCGCAGGCCGCCAATTTGATGCTTTATCTGTTGGCCATTGGTTCCCATACGGGGATGCTCTTTAGTGAGCCCGACGTAGGCTGAATAAGTTGGTTTTCCGCCCTACAATTCAGTGTCATGCACTGAATCTACTTAAACATTAGGGGTATACTGTAGAGACACAGGACCGCGATAGCCGAGAAAAGCGAAATTCCCGCCATCGAAGCGCTGAATGTAATGCTCGCTCAGATGTGCCGAAGGATTGGCCAATGGGAGGTTGAACCAGTTATCTGGAATTGTGATAGATTATCATAGTGGTACTTTAAGCTTAAACCTTGCATTATCGGGGCTTGAGGAACTCGTCGGTGTCTCTGTGCTGGATTCTATAAGCGCCTCGCCACGAGATAGGACTTTCTTTTGGAGATGGAGCAGCAAGTGACGAGAGTTAGCGTTTGCAAGGGCCAGCTCTGTGATCCAGTAAGGAACCAAGACCTTGTACAGCTTGAGATCGAGGGTGTAAATCGACTGATCTGATAAGCTCAAGAACGAGCTCACAAGGTTCCGTTTTCGTACTTAGTAGATAACTTTTCTCTTTCTTCCAGGTCGAAGCCACCGAGGAAATGACCTTGGGTATGGTAACAACGCGGAAGATTGGGTGATTCCCGAACGGCCTGGGAATGCTTCAGGGGAATATTGGATCAAGCATCGTCTATCCTGAATCATGAGATCCGAAAAACAGAAAGCTTTGTGACCCGAATTGGCAGACCTAACCACAATCGAAGCGTGTTGACCCTTCCGCTCACTATTGCTTTCAAGCTCTTACATTCGATACTACAGTACAAATGTCGTGATTGATCGTTGGGCATCCTAAGTGTTTCACCGCAAATCCAACCGAAGCTTACTTACCTTAGGTATGGCAATATAATTACCCGTGACTTGGCTACATCCCCGGTTCCCGATCCTCGGGTTCCCACGTCAGCAGCCTTCCATACTGACATCTGTGCTTTCTTTTGTTCCGGTCACACGAGATCAAGGGTCAGGCCTGCAGGTGGTACGAGTCTGTGCATTTCCTGTCTTCCATCTCCTCTCCTATACTATAGTCTGAAAATAAGATGGCAGAACATGCTGGCTACCAGTTCTTTCATTTAACATGCATTTCGTGTAACAAGAATCTCGTTCGTAGATCATGATTTGATTAGGAGATGGCTGGACCCGAAGATAATGGTGGCCCGCAAGGAACGTTTGTCGTTTCTTAGTAGTGAAAACGCTAGCGTAGGATTCCATTGAGTCAGTCTTGTTGACTGTTTCTAAGAATGGCCACAAGTAGATTGTTCTCGAAGGATGTCTAGACTAATCTCGGCAGTAGAATGCTGGAAGGAAAGACATTCGCATCCTGGAGAGCACTTGGCAAGACATGACAACCCGCAAGTCGCAAGGTGCAACTTTCGCAAGATAGATCCTCTGATTGCTCCAATCAATGCTACAAATTAGTACAATTGCAACACGAGGAGTCATTTGACATGTGCTCCACCGAACCGGTAGCCTTCTAGCTCTGCTATGGCCACGACCGTACGATCACTATTCAATTGGACAATGCATAAGGTATGAAGCCTGACCAACGCGTACCACCGTTGATCTCCCCGCGCTATCTCTATATGTGGCAACCCTGTCATGCCCTGGATTTCGAAGTTACCGTTGCATACGGGTGCCACCGAGGGCCGGGAAAGTGAGTACAGAGGTATATCACAAGGAAGCTAAGCCAGATCCTCATCCCTTCGGAAGCTTGAACTCAAATCCAACGTCGTTATCCCACTTATGCAGGTACTTCGAGCCTGGCAGCCTACTTACCTGCAGTTCCTATAGACATCCTGTGCGATTCAACAACACTATCTATCGATTGGGTCGACTTGGTTTCTTTTTATCTCCCGTCTTTCTCTTTCATCCCTATCTGCACCTGCACATCACTCCAGATCCTCTTGTCACACCGATCGGACCCTGGCTGCTTCTGAGCTTCTGCCACATTTCTATCGTACAAAAATGGACGCCATGTAAATCCAGCGCTGTAGATATACAGATGGATTCTCCTTGCTTGTAATTGCTTGCAAGATCCATAACCCCACCTTAGCTGTTGTATCTCCACAGGTATCCCCAGCTCCTCTTTGGCGTCCGGAAATCCAAATACTCGCAAAACAAACCTTTACATCTGCACAGCCGAGATCCAAGCTCTAAACACTTTTATATTGGAAATTTTCAAATTCTCCGAAGCACATAAATATATAGAGATCGCCTTCCTCAACCGCTTCAGATGCTCTTCCACTCTATTGGACCGTCGTTCGCGACGATCTCGGTGATAAAGTCGCCCCCAAAAATGACGAGTCCCTCACCGACCACTTACGTCCCTCCACTACCAGTCTCGAGAACATGCTTTTACAAAGTGATCGGCGAGACCTCGATTCCTATCGACATCTACTTCCCTGAAGCTCTACTGAATGAGGGTGATGCGCATCCCATCATGTTATATATTCATGGTGGGGGCTGGCTTGGCTCGAATCGCTCAGATTACTGTCGACCCCTGTTCCACGAATTCCTAGCATTGGGATTTGTGGTTGCTTCTATGGACTATAGACTTCGACCCGAGACGGATCTTGACGGTCAGCTGTCGGATATCAGAGATGTAGAGTATTGGTTGAAGGATTGTTTTGCTGCTGAATTAAGAGGTTCGACAATGGAGGTTGATATTGAGAGGATTGTTGTGGTTGGGGCTTCGGCTGGTGCTCATTTGGCGCTTCTTACTGTCAGTACTCTCTACCTATCCCGTCCTTGCTTTCTTGTTTATTTTTATCCGGTCTGCGATATATTACTTTGATATATATATTACGACACTCTCCGAATAAGAAAGCTCACCGCCATCTCTAGCCGAAACTCTGGATAACCAACCCTGCCGCCATCCTTTCCCTCTACGGACCCACAAATCTCCATCATCTCCCTTATCAACAGCGAGGACGCTTCTCCAAACGCTGCAGTGCAGTTTGTACGGCTGAAACGCTCGCTGGAGCCACAGATTATGCGAACCCGCCTACGGACACAGCGACCGGACGGGCAGGTCACCCTCGAGGAATCATGGCTAGACAAATCTTTGAACAGGGCATCATAGCCGAGTTTCTCGTCAGAGGGCTCTTGAGACAAAGTGATGGTTCATTGAGGCTGCCTGAGCAGGGAAGTGTAAGTAAGGAGGAAATTGATGATATTAGTATGTTTACCCCGCTATCTTGGCCCCCAGTACCTCCACATCCCACTCTTGTCATATACTTCTCCCCACTGAGAGATCCTCTCTTCGTATATTTCCTCCCAAGGTTTACTTCACCGTTCCACTTTTTTTGACAATCCACAGGTCCACTCCACATCCTGGAAACAACGTCCTTTCCACCCGTATATCAAGTCATGGGTGAGCGCGATGATGTCTTCGACGCCCAACATGTTGATGACTTCCACGATGCTCTCACCTCTCGCTCGATCCCAGCCGAGAAAGTGCTTGTCCCAAATGTTCTTCATGCCTTTGACATCCCGGCGGAGATAGGGAGTGTCATTCATAGGGAGATCATGGAGCCTGCAGTCAGATGGGTTGCAGGCTTCGTAGGTGTGAGTAAGGAGTAGAAAGAGGCGGGAGCTGTGGGGGAGATGGTGGAGACATGATGAAGAAAGAGAGTGGAAAGGAGTGTGCGACTTCTCTTTGCAGAGCCCAACCTTTTCTGACGGAGTCTTCGCACATAGCTTCGTCCGATGAGGCAGGGTTTCCGGAAGAGAAGTGTGATGGGTACCACTGCTATCGATCACATTCGCAACACATGCTAGTTCAACAAAGCAACAGTATAGAGAGGTAAGACATACGTTTCGCCGCTAGAAAGAAGCACATTTCATACATCACCACTGGTGTATGGAGCTGTGCATGTTTCCCTTGACATTAAGCTTTTCTTTATTCGTTTGCTTCTTTAGCGATAGTCAACTGTTGCCTGCGGACTAGTAGAAGGGCTGGAGATGGTGGTTTAGAATAGAGAGGACTCAGCGTCTATGGTGGACTGGGTCGGCTTTTATGAGACTTGGCTTCAGATGGGTGTGCGAGGCGTTTCCATTTGGTTTGAGATTCCTTTTTGCTTATTCTGCTTTAATAGACTTTCTTGGCTTCCTTGCCTTTTTGGCGTGCATTAGTTGGCGTAGAATCTGGTGAAAAGGAGTAAAGCACAAAATGGGATCGGCGGCATTTTGAAAGATTTTTAAGATGGTCTTGTTTGGTGTCAGGCTTGGGAAATCATTTTGTAGTCATCAGCTTTTGGACTTTAATTTAGCAACAAGATAAGGCCTCGAGATGTAAGAAACTTTGATTCCACCACAATATCTCGGTAATCGTGAATGTACGACTGTATTTGATTTCAACCTCTTCCAACATATCATCACTGTCTCTGCTGCTTGTTTACTTCTCGCTTATGCTCCCTCTAGCTATAGCAGCTCAGATCTTCGGCATGAAATATCTTGAAACGCTCCGCCTGGCTGAGCCTTTGCCAAGTACAATCTTGGTAAGCAACATTTTCGGCCGTGGTTCCTGGATCTGCTGTGCTTTCTTCCAGATCACTTTACCTTCCCACAATGAATCTCGTCTTGCGCTGTGGTCTGAGCTGAGCATGCCATTGAATGAAAGAAGTGAATGTGAATGGTACAGGTACGGGTGCGCTAGCCGTCAGCGACCGCGTCACCTACCTCGCGCTAGCGAAATCAGCTTGCGCTTGTACTTGTTCTGCTCTTGATGATTTTCTTTCTCTTCCTTAGAGTTACGACAGAGTAGCTTTGCGGGTTAAAGTCAAGTTTCCCTCGCAACGCCATCTGCTCGATCTCTTGAACCATTCTAGCTAGCTACATCTATTGAAGCCCGAAGCGTCGTCCTCAAGATATCTCTCAAAACTTCCTCACTCCCACACTCGAATGCTGTCGCGTTCTACACAATCTGACTTGATCCAAGACGTGTTCCACCACACCAATATCATCTCAGCTTCGATATCTCACTTCCACAACATCAACACGCTGTCTCGATATCAGCCTTTGAAGCCTTCAAAGTTGGCCCAATATAGTTCCCTTTCTCATCGCCATCTGTTCAGCTTCGCCGACCTTGAAGCCTGAACATACAATTGTCGCAGCTCTTTTTAAGCACATCTGATCGTGACGACTACCCTTCGTCATTAAGCGCTCCACGAATCTTCTAAATGTTTATCTCCCATATTCTCTTTATCATGAATGTTAAACTGGCTATCCCGTAGCCAAACACTTTCACCGATTCCGTGATTGGATCCTATTCTCTACATCTATCCGTCTCCTACTCGTCATCACCAACGAGCTTCGGACGAAACGATACGCAGCCCAATGGACCGAACACGGTCCTCTTCCACGCCACAATCTGCACCTCGATTTACTCTGTCATATTTCTCGACGATTTTCGAGCCCAGTCGCTTCGCAGCTTGAAAGCTCCGGCAGTAATCTCCATCGCGACCCCGCCACGAAATATACTACCAGCATGTCTTCTTCAATTGTCTCTTCTCCTGTCAATGCCGCGCCGGCTTTATCTTCATCTGTCGTCGCTGGAAACATAAAGTCCCTCAAGTTCACCTCTTTCCCGAAGCTTCCCAAGGAATTACGCGAAATGATCTGGATTGGCGTCTGCTTTCAGGAGAGACTTATTGACATTTGGTGCGTGCCCATGTTTGATAGCCGATGCTGGGGTTATGGTGTCTTCGAGAGCGCCACTGCTGGCATGCAGCCTTATAAATACGAGAGCAACGCTAGACGTCCTCCTTCGTTTCTCCATATTTCCCATGAAAGTCGCGAAATCGGACTCGAGCACTACTTGCTTCAGTTTGGAGTCACATTCCCATACGAATTCCGCGGAAGTAAAATAGATGTCTCTGCACCAGCTCAAATCTATGTCAACTGGGAGTGCGACATTATCTGCCCCCGGGAGAATGATCAATTCGATATTGACAACGAAGCGCATGACATGACGAGTATTCCAAAGCTACCCTTTGTTGGCCCAGAAGCTCGTCGAGTTGCATTCCAAATTTCCCCTGATGCAATAACGAAATGGCACGGCGAGTCCATGAGAAACAGATCTTTTAACGAGGTCATTCTTTACTTGGACATCTTCTCGCCTGACAAAGAACGAACTCTCCACGACTCCGAAGGAAAGATCACGCAAAAGATATTAGATCTCAGCCTCATCACGGTTGAAGAAGCCTTGGCTGATAGCGCATACCCCAACTCATGACTCGAGACTGACATCGCACTCTTCTTCCGTGGAATAGAAGAGCAGATCAAATAATGTAGTCTACCTGTGTGGATGCAGAATGCCGGGCTGATCACCAAGCTGTGCTACAAAAGCTTATCAATGGCAAATTTAGGGAGGACCTCGCCGATAATTCCCAGGCTAAGGAGAAGAAAGGAGATGATGCAAAAATTGTCCCTAAAATTAAGGAGTGCACTGATCCCGCACATTTATACGTCCCATCCCCAGTCACCTTCAGACTCCTGGAGATCTCACTCCAGGATTCCCGGGCTTTGATCTAGGGGCTTCCAATGATTTGTGCGCACGCGGTACGATCGATGCTTTTACGCAGGGAAGATCTTCAGTGAGGATGGAATGAACTGGCTTCGATAGATCGGGCCTGTGATCATCCACCTCTTTGCCTTGGGACAGCCTTTCAATGCGATGAGATGCTATGAGGGAGATTTCCGCACTAGAGCCGAGTCTACGCATTTCCGGACTAGAGGATTCCTGCGGCAGAAACTGGTATCTGATGAGGAGGACAGCAGGACTCAGAATAGTGCAGTGCTAAGGGACTGAAAGCTGCATCACATGTATAATTGATGCAGAGCTTTCGGCGAGTTCTGCACATGAGTACCATTAGTGTGGCGTCTTCTCTAATGCGTTTCATACAAGGCTATCAGTGCGGAAGTGGGCACAAAGAAAAGCTCTGAGTCGCATGTGAAACTTCAGAATGAGCATTTTATAGATAAGATCGCAAATTGTGATCCTGAAAGTGATGTTTCCGACTTATAGCCTTCATACATAGTGTTGTACCTTCATCAAACTGCGGGCTTGCGGCCGACCTGGGCGTCAAGCAAAGATGACAGAAAAGCCAACATGTAGGTACGTAGGTACACGATGTTTTCCAAAACCTAAATAAATATGTCACATATATACAACCTGACTTCACTGTCTACCCCTTATTTTTTCATTCATCCTCCCTCCACTTCTCATCATTTTTCTACAGCTCGTCATGTCCCTTGGCCCCTCCCTGACCACCAAAACCCTCGCCCAGAGTAACCTCGCCACCACTCAAATCAGGCATCCCCATAATCTTCACCACCAAACTCGTCCATCCGGTAAAATGCTGCGTGCGCTGCCCCTTGCCTGTCTCAGGATTATACTGCTCCCATGCGAAGCCGGTCTCTTGCCATTCGTCAAAGACGGTCTTGATGAGGTTGAGACGGAGAGTGGTGTACAGATCTTTGGAGAGTGTTTGGTGCGGGCCGGGAGTTTGTGCGTATTTCTGTAAAAGTATTAGTCGGGTTATCGAGCCTCGAGCACAGCGAAGCAAAACTTACAAGTAATTGCACCACAGCTAGGTAGTTCATGTTCATCCAAATCGGACCTCTCCAATAATTCTCATCTGTGCCGTAGAACTCATCACTCTTACTCAGACTCCTGAGACCATGAGGACTCCACAATTCCTCCTCATTCCCAATCAACTTAAGCACATGTCCCAATTTCTCACTCTTTGCATCCAAAAGACCCGTCAAGAAGGGGAAAAGACTTATATATCCTTTATGACACACCAAAGTATTCTCTTCGTAGTCATCAACTGTCGCGTCGCAGTAGCATTTGTCCTTCTCGCTCCAGTGGAGATCGTCGATGTTACGCAAGATAGCGGTCTCTATTTTAGAGAGTTCTTTGACGTCCTCGTCGATAGAGAGGAGAGTGGCAATATTCTTGAGTGATTTCGTCATCATGCCCATCCAGGACATGAGATCAACGTGCAGCTCTCCCGGATGCGGTGGTTGAGCACGGGGATAGTCATCTAGACCACTCGTAAGAATATGTTGTGGTGTGCGGCCACGCCATCTGTAGCCCTCTTTGGTGCTGAACGCATCTCTTTCATACGATTTCAAATCACCAGCTTGGGTCTTGCGGTACCAGAAATAGTGTTTTCGGAGCTTTGGGTAGAGTTCGCGGAGGTAGTGGAGAGCGAGATCGATGTCTTGGAGGTAGACGGAATTGGGCTTATCGCCTAGGGTCTCTTTGACTGCTTTCGCGTCCGGACCGGAGCCGTTCATGGCGTTAATCTTGCTAATGAAGTTGTCGACAATGAAGAAGAGGGTTGGTGGGTTGGCGTAGTGTGGGTATTGGACTTGGAACTCAGCGGGTACTTTGCTGCGAGCTTCAGCACCGAGAATTTGTTCACGGCCGATCCATCCATCTTCATCCATAAGATTGAACCAGCTCTTAACTACTTCAAGGGCGAGATCTAAATCCCAGTCTGCGACTGGCATCAAGTGGAATCCTTCGTCCCAGAGGAAACCACGGGGAAAGAAAGGTCTCGATGGAACTGTGGTGAAAAGCTCTGAAGGACCTTCGAGCGCCTCTTTCTTTTGGGCTCTTGCAGCTGCAGTCTCTTCCCAGAATCCCTCGTTCTCTTCGTCGTATTCAGCTGCATACGATCTGTCAACGACAGAATCGCCTTGGAAATATCCCAATCCTCCAAGCAAATTAGAAAACATGCTTCCAGCGAATCTTTGAAGAGCTTCAACAGCAAATGGTGGCTGAGGGTCGAATGTAGCAACAAAACGGTCCCAGAATGTGATTGAACTTCTCTTCAAAAACTCGGAGACATCTTGGCTGAAGTATTCCTTGCCTAAGGAGCCACTGTTGAAAATTACATCGAACTCGAAATTGCCCTCGAAGACTTTCTGGATGATGTGCAAGTTTCCTGAGACTTTGTTGTTCTCAAGAGTGTATACTTGCCATGGTGGAGGTGGGTTCTCCTCTCCATAAGAAGCGATATACTTATCGATCTGCTCCTTCAACCCCTTGAACATAATGGGCTTGACCTGCCAGAGGATTTGTTCCGGAGCTTGCATGGAATGCACAATCGTCCTATCCAACGGCTTATCTGCATACGAGGGGTGCGACGCAGCAGGATGAAGTCCCCTCCCACTCGTCACGGTAATCTTATACTCTCCAAGTCCAGCAGAGTCTCCCTTCAGACTGACGTCTCCCTCGTAGCCCCGTTCATCAAACTCGTTCTCGAGTTCAAGACTTCCCAATCCTTCCAGCGAGTTGTACCATACGACTGTGGTCTTCAGATCAGGTGGTGCACCTTCTCGAACCGTGCCTCGTACACGAACTGCCCAGCTGCCGCCATTGCTTCCCCCGGGTATCTTGACGAACGAAGTGCGGATATCAATGCCATTCTTTTCATCATAGATAGTTTGCTGGCCTCCTGTCCGCGCATCGTACTCGTCCCAGCCGTATCCTCTCATATTGTCGCCCTGCTCGCAGGTGTGTCTGAAGTCTGCATCATTAAAATTAGCTATTTGTTATTCTTCTCCATTACGAACTGCTGGAAAGCAATTTTCCCTAGGAATTGGGCATGGTTCTATAATGCAATAGATACGAGAACCACATACTATTCTGCACATCTTGATAATTATCCACCCTCGACCACATCAACCCCCCCATAAGACTCTTCGGAATCCTGGGCCTAACCCCAAAATACAAGTTCGGTCTATACGGGCCCCAAAGCAGACTATCGTTCGATTTCCTCGCAATCTCATTATACAGAATCGATTTGTCGTCTGCCGCAGCAGCTACTGCTTGTGATGAGGACAAGCAGCATGCTGCAAGCACAGCCGCAACGTTCAGAAGCATCGCAGCGTTTCCTGCACTTTTCGCAGAAGTTTGCGGGCTTCAATTGGGGAGAAGAAGGTTAGCCAGAGCTCCGGAAAGGTTTATTTGGAGCTCAAGGGCACAGATAATGGGATATGTAAGGTTGGGGAAAGAAGGCTGCTGGGTTTTGTGAACACCGTTGCGGGACGGGGGGTACAGTATTCAGCCTGCGCACGAGGCTGCAGGGAAGGCTGGCTAGTGACGTTTTGGGATCACGGATGGAAGAGATCCTTGACATGAATGGGTCACGAATTGAGAAATCTGAGATCTGGTCTGTATAAGATATTCTCATTGGGGGAAGTATTATCTACTTGGCGAGCTTTGTACGCGACTTGGTCCCGGTCTTCCACGGAAATCTCATTTTCTGTGTAACAATTGACTTGCTGGATGAAGCCACGACTCACTCCGAGTCTCGCAGCAAGACTTCATGACAGGCCCTTTTGAAGGATACTCAGTCGTGACATCCCAAAACATACAGTCAATGTGTCTCCGCTGGCATAATTCGCGAATGTGAGAGTCCAAAAACTCCGTTGAACATACAAAATATCCATGCTCTATTTTTATGTCTCTCTGCTTGGACTCAGGGGTCTGTTGAATCCTCCAACCCGGTTCATGTACTGTCTGTACTCGGTCTTCTTCTCCTTCCTCACGGCATAAATATCGTTTCCAGCAACTTTCTGCTGATGTGTCGTGCCGAATCCACCGAATCCCATCATAGCTTGCATAGCAGCCATGCCATCATCCTCAATGATCAGATCATCATCGTCCTCTTCCACTGGCTTTGCTAGCTTCTTCCCCTTCTTTCCTTTCTTCGCTGCCTTAGTCTCCTCATCAATTTCCATGTGCTCATGCTCCTGTTCATTCGCAGCGGCGTTGACTTTGAAGGATACCGGGGGAGTCGCTGTCCTGGCTTTGCTGATCTCTTCCTCGGCGTAGTATGGTTTAGGTGTATGCTTTTCAGCCTCGGCTTCTTTCCTGCTATCTTTCTCCCTTTCTCGTCTTGGACTCCTACTCCTCTGATCTCTGTGTGAATCTCTCGCTCTATCCCTCGACCGCTCCCTGGGCCTCTCGCGACCCTCTCTTCCACCATCTTGAGGATTGTCAGATCTGATTCTGATGGAAAATACCGTCTCATCGGCATCAGTAGATAAGAACGTACCTTTCTCTCTATGACCTCTGTCCCTCGCATCCTTCTCCCGGCCACTATCTCGTTCCCTGCCACTTGGCCCATCTTGTATAAAGGCATTAGGTTTGTCTCTGTAACAAAGCTGCGCGGCTTTAGAAAACATACCTCTTTCCTTTTCTCTATACTCCCTCCTACCACCTCTCTCACCCTCGCCCTCTCGATCTCTACCTTCCCCTCCCCTTATACCAGCACCTTCTCTCGAATCTCTCTCGCGCTCATCTCTTCGTCCTCCTCTATCTCTTCCCCCACCACCACCTCTCGAGTCGCGCGGCGATCGGCTGCGATATCTGCGGTCGCGATCTCGATTTCTGTCTTCTCGTCTGTCACCACCCCGATCGTCTCGTTCGCGCGAAGGTAGAGGTGCTTGAGGTGGTGCACGTCGGTCAGCTTCGTCCCACATCTGCTTGCTGTCTGGACGGCGCGCGCGTTTGTATGGTGGTTCTGCCATTGCTTATGACTTCCTCAACGTTGGGAAGGTCGAGATGCAGGTGAGGTACTGTTGTGTTGGAAAGATGATGTGGAGGAAGGTTGCACGCGGCTCGAAATGTTGATGAGGCTGCGATGCGATGCTAGCCCAGCTCCCAAATTTTGACAGGGGTGTCGAGGGTCCGTGCACGTGCGCTGCAAATACTTGACTGTCTCTGCTGTCTTCGAGCTTCACCATATTGTCGGATCTTGGCCTTTGCCATTTGCGATACTTCTTCTCCTCGACGACGACGATATGCTCCACCGAATGCCGGAAACGAAATGTTCATAGTACACAGAACTTATGCGATAGTCAGCGAGGCTGACGGGGCTGAACATCCAGGCGCGGCACCCAGGAGCATGCCCTATCATGAAATATCCTTAACTTGAAGGATCTTGAAGCTTTTAAGGGGAAATGCATACGAACGAACTTCGTTCGGACTTCATGCTTCAATCAGCGCAGCGGTTTATATTGGGGGACGTCTCAACAGTCCAAAAGCCATTGATGGTCATTACGAGGGGGTCGGCCCCAAGTGTGCAGTCTCTTGGTGACGATATGTGTTATGTATCATCGAGGCCAGCGCTTTGACATCGGGACTACGTGGTACTTATGTTCTCGCGTCGTCGAGAGCGCTTTCCAGCCAGGACCTGGTTAGTATTTTTCTACTGGGCTACGTCCTGTTACTTTTCTGTCAGTCTTTTGTCGTCCAGGATCACATGGCCTCGAATCGGCCGGAGGAGGCTCACGTAGAAACTCGCTCAGAGATCGATCAAGCTCAAATGCATTGGACAGTCGGAAAATACTAGGTGTGTCAAGAGAAAGTCAGTCTCGCCACAGGTGTATGGAGCTTGGACTTGGAGTACCGAGTACCGATCGCATCAGCGGCTCGCTTAGAAGTGCCGAGCGTAGTAAATAACCGTTCACAAGCCTCAAGTATATCGCTCATACAGCGACCACAAGTCTTCCCTGACCGCACTGATAGCGCCATCAGAGAGCTTAGCTTTGGGCCGGTATTGAGTCAAGCTTTCATGTTTTGAAGTCGAAAAGCTCAGATTCTCGAGCAAGTGTACACATTCTGCAGTGATCTGCAACAATTCTAAGTCCTCACTGTGTATTTCCAGCACCAGCTCGGATATGGCTTCTCGATCGAGCGTAGTACTTGCCAGATCTACATGCCTGTGGGTATGGTGCTCCTCGATACGTTTGAAGGTTTCAATGTAGAACAGCAGACGACACATGGAACCTCTCACAAGCTTCGCCTCCTCACCGCAGACCGGATGCCGGCAGGTTAAATGTTGCTTCTCGAACATGTATTGCTCCACTACGGATATAGTATATTCAATACTGTCAGTACATGTGTACTGTATGCCCACTACCACCAGAACCCAAAGAGAATATTATCTCTCACATCTCACTATTTACAGTATCACATTACAACACAACAGCCAAGCTTCCTGCATACATCCAGACAGGCACATGCACGACCACATGAGACATTGTAATTCTAGCTATCATTCATCTATCTCAACATGGCGTCGATTACGATCGGAACGACGAAAAGACCTTGGCTATGGGAAATCAGATCCTCAACTTGGTTCATAGTGCTGGCCGTTTGTTCTGGAGTCTTTACTGTACGTGGAAATATGCCTCGCCAGTCTCTTATACCCACGCGATGCAGTGATACATGTGATTTACTTCTTCTGAAAGAGACAAAAGACTAATCGGAAGGCTTTCAGGATCTCTTTTTATACGGTATAATCATACCTGTGATCCCGGAGGCAATTGTGACAAGGGCACATGTCTCGCCTGATCATCGTATGTACTCACTCACCCTAATGAATTACCTTAATGCCCTGAAGTCTAAACTTTTTAACACATCATACTCACATTCCATCCTTCCTACAGGGCAAGAATGGGTCACAATCCTTCTCGTAACGGAAGCAGCAACCTACCTCGTCACCTCCCCCATCTTCGGCTACCTCTCAGACCATGCCCGTCTACCCACCCGACGCCTACCCTGCCTCTCCGGCCTCCTCCTCCTCACCATCTCCATGGCTTTCCAAACAGCCTCACAGAGCACAACGCTCTACCTAATCGGCCGCTCTCTCCAAGGTGCCTCATCCTCTGCAATCTGGGTCATAGGTCTAGCCATTATCGTCGACACTGTCGGATCGAACCAAGTAGGCCGTTACATGGGCTATTTCAGCTTAGCGATGAGCGTGGGTAATCTACTCGGCCCGCTACTAGGAGGGGTTGTCCTGCAGTATGGTGGCTATTACTCTGTTTTCGGGATGGCTTTCGCAGTGCTGGGCTTAGATACCACTTTGAGGCTGCTGATGATTGAGAAGAGTGTTGTTGAGGGCTGGAAGCTGGAAGCGAGTGAGAGTCAAACCCAAATACTTACTGTTGCGGCTCCGGATTCGATTTTACCTGTGGAAGCTGTAAGCAGCTCGGAATCTGCGACGGACACAGAGAAGACACCTGTGAAACTGCGGATCTCGAGTGAAATGAAGGTTGTGGATAAGAATAACCAGCATTCGATATTCAGTCTTTTGAAATCGCCTCGCCTCGTCTTCACGCTTTGGGCTTGTATGGTGCCTACCCTCGTTCTCGCCGCATTCGAAAGCGTAAGTCTATCAACACGGAGCCTCAGATCCTCATTCAGCCCTCTCTTTAATACTTCTTCGAAGTAAACGAGCTAATGTAATTATTCCACAGACCCTCCCAATCACAGTCCTTCAAACCTTCAACTGGACCTCTCTCGGCGGCGGTCTGATCTTCGTAACCCTTACCGTCCCCTCCTTCCTCTCCCCCCTCATCGGTGAATTCTCCGACACCCACGGCTCTCGCTTGTGCGCCACCATCGGGTTTCTAGGCATGGTTCCTCCGCTCGTGTGCCTCCGTTTCGTCACGCACAACACTTTATCTCAAAAAGTCCTCGTTTGCGTTCTGTTGACGATAGTCGGAACGGGGGTAGCGATTACTTATGCACCGGGAATGGCGGAGGTGGAAAGGATTATTGCTGAGAGGGATGGCGAGGAGGGTGAGGATGGGGACGGGG
>JACBAH010006861.1:0-16118 GCA_014282315.1 Neospermospora avenae | reverse complement strand
AAAAGAGAGAGGTTGTTAGAGGGGAAAGGAGAGCCAACGTACAGAAACGTTCCCCCACTAAATAACAATAACATCCCCGTCCACCACTGCCCCCTCTCGCCCTCCATGTGCTCACCACCGCCCAATATCCCCACTAGCAACCACGTCCCGATCGCACCGATTGGCGCTGCGGCGCTGAATACCATCAGGTGGCCCCGCGCCGCTCTTTTGCTGAGTCCTTGCTTGAGCAGTACGCTCGTTAAACCGAATGCGGCGGGTGCTTTGTGTATCATAATCGCCAAAAAGATGATAAACCCCAACTTGGTATTAGAACTCGAAGCAGAAGCCCCCATCGCTATGCCGTCCGCAGCAGCATGTATCACAAGTCCTGTTGTCGTCGCCAACGAGCGCGTCTGTTTCGGCGTCGGAGTCAAAGAGTGTAAGAAAGATTCAGTGTCGGAGGAAGGCGAGGTGGGAGAGGAGTGTAAGTCCTGCGATAGATTATTCAAAGAAATATGTCGCGGTGCCGCAGGCGGCGCAATGTGTTCTTGTGCGTGACGAGGCAGTTTGTCGATTAGGAACATGAGAATGAATCCCGATATCAGGGAGAAGCCTATGTAGAATGTTGGGGGGTCGTGGTGGTCTCCATGTTCTGCTTCCTCGTGTCCGGCCTCCACTTTCGCTGGTGGAGGGGTTGCCGTCGCGGGAGGATTGGTTGCTGCTGGTGTAGCTGCTGGTTCCTCCTCTCGGGGAATCTTTCCGTATACTAGATCTTTGGGGAGAGAAGGAGTTTCGCGGAAACTGCCTCCTAGGCCGGGTATAGGTATATCCCGTTCCATGTATTTGTGTACTCCACTCCCTACCCAGCGCATCTCGTTCGCTCTGCTATTCAGTCTCCCACCCACACTTCTCGTGTGTAATCCAGTAGCTTCTCCAGCTGTGTAGATAGCTTCAATTCCCTCGGGAATAATGACTATCAGACTCGTGCCTACTAGAACGCCCATTCCTATGGTCGATATTAAGCGGAGTTGGGAGGAGGAAAGTGTCATTGAGAGAGGGAGTGCGCCGGCGAGGAAGGATCTGTGAATTGACTTAGTAGGGGTGTTGAAGGGGCCGAGAGGAGGAGTATATACGCCAATGCCATCACGACACTCAGGCCGAGAAGCATAAATAGTCCGTCCAGCATTTTGAGAGCTGTAGTATATCCCGGTTGGAATATAATGTGCCCCTTGTTTCCTGAGCTGTACCTTGGACTGCGCGCCTTCACCGCGTCATTGCGCCCTTTTGTTATGCAGAATATGCCAATTGATTCCCTGGTGTAGGTGACGCTTTCTGGGTAGGCTTTCGAAGCGTGATGTTTAGTCGTTCGTGGTCGTGAGATCTGTTCGAAATCAGTAGTTCGAACTAATTATGTGGAGGGCTGGCTGTCACTTTACAAGCGCAAGGCTGAGGCTGAATCTACCTTAGCTTCATCTGCAACATCCCTGGGACATCATTGCGTAGATCGGATACCGGAGGTTAGTTAGGTACAGGATCTAATACTTCATTGATGCTTCTAGACGACGTTCTCAATATCAATCTGGAGCCGTACTATGTTACTTACCCAATTTTCTCAAGTACTATCCGAAAGCATATCTGAAAGTATAAGTACCTTAGGTAATTATTAAGTAAGATTGTTATCCGAGCGAGTTCTCGAAGCAATTATAGTGTAAGCGAACAAAACGGAAAGGAAAAACATGAGAAAGAAGGGAACATATGTTGTATCTTAAAGTCAATTGTGACCTTGGCATGGTTTAGATAAACCTCACAAGGAAATCTCTCACGTCTGCTCTTTAGAATATCTTTTGAATATTAGATCCTACCTTACCTACCTAGATATAATGATATTGACCGGTTCTAATGGTCGGTCCGTTGAGAGGGAGGAATAAACATCCACAAACCTTCCTAATTCGAAATAAAGAATGGTGAAGTCACGCCAAAATTATCTTGCGACATGTCGATGTATTCTGTCTTCCATATATGTTCTAATTTGCACATCTCTGCTCTCCAATTCAGCCTCATCAAAATGTTGAATCGCAACAGTCACGTGCCGCGGGCGCTAATGCTGACAAGCTCCCAACCTGTCAACATTTTGCGCGAAAGGCTCCGAGCGCCCGATATTGTAATCTCTCGTCTCTCGAGAGCTTCATTTCTGCACTCATTATTCGCCCGCCCGCCTCCATCCACCTCCATCCTCTCTTCAACCACAACAATGTTCTCCCGAGCATTGAGGACCAGCCGCGCTGCTCCTTTACGGAGATCCGTCAACAAATCTGCTCTTGCGAAGAGAACTGTCACTACCGATGCTGCCAGCGCCCATGCTGATAAGGATGCTGTCCCAGAGGTACGACTTCATCCGGGGGTCTTTGGGGAGGCAATTAGAGTGCAGACTCGATGGGCTGGATGGGAATCGATGAGGATCGAACTTGCTAATAATGCTCCATCTACAGGAAGATGACAAGCCTTTCACTGTCCACCTCTCTGATGAGTCCTTCGAAACCTACGAACTCGATCCTCCTCCTTACACACTCGAGACCACAAAGAAGGAATTGAAGCAGATGTACTACGACATGGTAGCGACCCGGTAAGCTCCCTCAGTCGCCTCACCAGTCAATCAACTAATTCAGGACCCAGTCGTATGGAAATGGCCGCCGACAGATTGTATAAAGAGAAGAAGATACGCGGATTCTGCCATTTGTCCACCGGCCAAGAAGCCGTCGCCGTCGGAATTGAGCACTCCCTCACCAAAGAAGACGATATTATCACTGCCTATAGATGTCACGGTTACGCTCTGATGCGTGGCGCCTCCGTCAAGTCCATCATTGGAGAACTCCTCGGTCGTCGTGAAGGTATCGCCTACGGAAAGGGTGGTTCCATGCACATGTTCGCCAAGGGCTTCTATGGTGGTAACGGTATCGTCGGAGCGCAAGTTCCTGTTGGAGCTGGTTTGGCTTTCGCTCACAAGTATAATGGAAACAAGAATACTAGTGTAGTTCTGTACGGTGATGGAGCTAGTAATCAGGGACAGGTTTTTGAAGCTTTCAACATGGCTAAGCTATGGAACTTGCCTGTTCTGTTCGGATGCGAGAGTAGGCCCCCTTTCCTTTGCTTGTAGCAAATATCGTACTGATAGGACGTTAAAGACAACAAGTACGGAATGGGAACTGCAGCAAACCGCTCCTCCGCTCTCACAGACTACTACAAGCGCGGACAATACATCCCCGGTCTAAAGGTTAACGGAATGGACGTCCTCGCCGTCAAAGCAGCTGTCAAGCACGCTCGCGAATACGCCACTTCGGGCAACGGCCCTCTCGTCCTCGAATACGTCACCTACCGCTACGGAGGCCACTCCATGTCCGACCCCGGAACCACCTACCGTACCCGCGAAGAGATCCAACGTATGCGCTCTACTCAAGATCCTATCGCTGGATTAAAGTTGAAGTTGATTGAGTGGAACGTTACAACTGAGGAGGAGCTGAAGGGTATTGATAAGGAGGCTAGAGCAAGTGTTGATGCGGAGGTCGCGGAGGCTGAGAAGATGCCTATCCCTGAGCCGACGCCAAAGAATTTGTTCGAGGATATTTATGTTAGGGGAAGCGAGCCTCAGCATATGAGGGGACGGACGCTGGAGGAGAACTACTACTATTAGAGAATTGGTGGTAATGGGTGAGGAACAGGGGATGAATTGTTGTATTATAAGTCTGGCTGCTAGGATAGTGGGTGGTTCTCCACTGCCGTGCAGAGTTTTAGATTGCAATTGAGCATATCCCCAAGGTCTTTTGTTGCTCAATCTTACCAACACAGACTAAGTTCAGATTGTGTTGGACCAGACTGGAGTCGTGGTTTACCTACGCCTTCACTCTGGACTCACGTGAATCCTTCACTAAACAAGCCTATCCCTCCATTCTCCATCACACGTGGACGATCTACTTGAAAGCAACTTTTGCTCCCCAGACACGACAACGACCGGCACACAGCCCTATCGAGGACGCAATCGCTTGTTCCTCCCACCGTCCCCTTTACAACTTTACAAAATCCCAGTTCTAGGATTTTTTCCCTTGGACTTTCCTAAGTTGGAGCTATATGCTATATCGAGTCTTGAGCTAGACCGGACGATAGGATGATGGAATCGAAATCGTCTGGGTAATGTTAGTACTGTCAGGATGTAAATTGCTATCCTTTCTGGAGGTTGTTGTCATTCACTCTTAGATTTCCTCGCTGTTCCTTTTATGGCAATAGCTCGAGAGTGTTTAATTATACAAGGGCTTGTCTCAGAAGACTCTCAACAACTCTCGATTTTCATGTAATAGATCACGAGTAAGACGAGAGAGATTGCTAGTCCCTTAGCTCGGAGACTTATGCTTCCACATTCACAGATTCTTTCCCTCGCAGATTGCAGGTTCCTCCGATGCTCCCTCGGCGAAGGACATGCGCTCATCACTAGAGTATTACAGGTGTGCGTTTCATATACCTCCTTTCCCTACCTGAACGAATTGTCTTCTCTGATAATGCGCCTTCTTTATATGCGTGCTCAACACACTAACATTAATTTCAGACTTCACTTTCGTCTCAATATTCTCGGAGATGTACTATACCTTTGACACGAAAAGCAACTAAGTCATTCATAACCATAGACTGGTACAAAGACACAATCAACTTTCTTAGCGTTTCCTTCGCCGACACAGAAATGAAGCATGGGCACAGAACTGGAGGTCGTGCGAATTTCCTCCTGTACCTTCTCCTTTGTCACTGGAGTATCTACAAAAAAATAAAATTAAAAATTAAAACCCTTCTTCGGTCGACTGTCTAGAGACTTTGAAGAGATGACTCTCTGTTGTGTCTTGCTCCCTGAATGATGTAAGAATGCAAGTAAAGACGTGAAGAGACTATTTCCTCGGGGATGGATATCACTATAAGTTTTAGACTTATTCTCATTCTATCGAAAGCAGACTTTAATCATTTGATTCATCGCACAACGCGGCTTATACGTCTAGCATATTTTTTGAAGAAAAAACAGGAGGAGCAGAGTATATAAACAGTCCTCATGCTACGAATCAAGCGATAGGATGATCTTACAGAAACACTGCTCGAGCATGCGACGAGAAGGGAATCTGAATGGAGGATTCGTTATGACCTGTATATCGGAAGACCCCTGAGCCAGCCATGAATTGGAAGAGAATGTGTATCATAACTGCGCTAGTCAACCCAGCCAGAGAGATCACAGAGAGCGAAATCATACCCAGTACAAAAACGACATGTCGATAGCGAAGCTCCGAATGACAATAAATTATAAGGGTTAAAAGAAACATCTTGAATGAAATGTTCATGACTTTGCTAAATAGGCCAAAACAGTAGGATAACAGAAGAAGCAAGGATCTCGCTTGAAGGGAAGATGATAGACCAGGCATTGAAAGTCATATGATAACACTGCGGTGTCCAACGATCCAGTGATAACAGCGAGCGGAACACATCAGTTGGAGTACTTATTGTGAGCCGCGAATGATTGAAGGACTGGAGCTGTCGAGAGCAGCTGTTCATGATCGCGTCTGAAGCACAGGGGCGCAAGATTTGATGAATCGTGTGGTTGCTGGTCTTGGCTAAGAAAATCTTGATACTTGAAGGAAGTAGCCAATTTGAGAGAATCTAATATCTCCTAGCCATGAATGGAGGCGAAATTTGGCAACCTCAAATCACGTCTCGATATCGAATCCACGACGAGGATTGAATCGATCGCACGCCAAGACCCGAGTTATCTTCAAAAGACAAAATCAATCTACAAATATATCAATATCATTAACTATACTATAGAATTCGATCAAATGCCTCTTTCTCGCATGTATAGCAAGGATTCGTAATCAAGACAATCCGAAAGTTCCTACCCCTAGACTTTACAGTAAGAAGCAAAAAGCTGCACTAAACTATACAGGAAACTAGGGAGAGCATTCTGAGGTTTGATTACGTTGAAGCAGGAGGGATTTCAAGGTGGTGAATTGTAATCGTCTCTTCTGATTCCATCCGGCTTGGCTTCCGGCCCGGGGCCACAACCCTTTCTCTGCAGTGTGAGATATAAGAAGCAGCGACCTTCTTAAATTCTAAATTCTGCAATCAATTAGAACTGCGTACTGGTTCTTCACATGCTTGCTCCTGCAGTTAGGACTGTGGACATGTTACTTAGTACGGGAACCTCGGATTTGAAAGCTAGCCTTTTCTGGCTGTTGCCTTTCAATTACACACGAAGTCCTCATCTAGCCCATTGACGAAAATGAGAAGGTCAGGTTCGAGGGTAGCCTGGGTGTTTTTGTCAGGTGTATATTTGTTGCTGAACCACTTTTTTGCTATCATTCATGTAATACTCACTGTCCATCCTGATGTTCACCTGCTTGTTGCCAGAGTCTTCTCGTTATCATCTGTCAAAACGTTCATTCTTGCTCTCTTCACTGACAATCTAAAAAAGAATCGAGAGAATCTCGGCTACACTTCGATATCTTTTTGAATTCATTCGAGACACAAATTCCCGAAAGTCCAAATAAACAGCTTCATGAGCTGACCCAGCACTTCGAACCTGAGCTCCTAGCGGTACATAAAAACCATTGTTATCCAAGATCTTATCGTTATGTCCAGTATTAAGCTCTAGTTGGGATTTATTCACTCTCGTACTCTACCAAAACTGTCATGCTCTACCTTTATGATTTGTCAAAGGGCACATTAACTTAAATTGTACTATAAACTCAGATGAACCTCAAACATACTCACACTAGGTTTTGTTTATACCTTGATATCATATTGAAGCTCCTGAGATATCTCCCGATTCATTTGTTCCCTCTCTTCCCATCAGAGAATACTATAAAACAGCACCAGGCTAGAAGATTTGCTCCACAATAACCGCAGATGGTACTGACGGAGAGAAAATAGTCCTCTGCCTGACTCGCTTGTTCCCTTCCGTATTTACTACTTATGAGGAAGAAAAGAGGTGGAACTGTGCTGTGCGTCTAAAGAATTCCGCTCCTGTCATTGAAGATTCGACTAAGTCTTACAACTAGCGTGTTGAAAATGGCTAAGGAAGAGATGGGAGGAGTGTGCGCAAGAGCAAGAAGAATCCCTGGCCCGAGTATGAGTCTGAAGGCACACCTTATTGGGATACATCTGTTCCTGCTATACAGAAAGGGATCTCTCTAACCTAACTGCGAGAATTATCGAATCATATAGAACGGCCATCTACTTCTCGGCGATGGAGAGTGTGATAATTTCAATCACCGAATTTCCAACGCGCTTGCCTGTTACTTGTATATAACATGACACATGGAAACAAAAATCTATATGTCTGCTTCTGCCCTGGTGTCATTTGGAAGGAACCGAGTATTTTAAGCAACCGGAAGGAGCCGTTTTTGAAAGTTGTATATACTCTTTCTGGCTGTTCAAACTAGCGTTGTGGCATATGGGATTCGGTTAGTGGAAAGGCCACTGGTCAACAGTGAGATAGGGAGATTGTAGCTGTCTTTAGATGGCTTTGTTTTTCAACAACCTATGAGCGAGATGGTGTGCTCAGCGAGCAAGGTTGCTGTCATGGCGTTAGTGTTTGGTTTCTCATATGGTATTTTGGCATTGTAACACTGATGCAAAGCTTGATGAAAAGGAGCTTACAAGCTTCAACCATAGCGAGAGCCACTCACCCCTATTTCTTAAAGACGACGTGTCAACTAAGGATGTCTGTCTTGGAAGATCCAACTTTTGACACGGGAAGTACGACTGTACGCTGGTGACATAGGGGACTCCAGGGTCTTTCGTTTCGTCGCAAGAGTACCGCAAAGGAGCAAGCAAACTCCTTTAAAACTCTTCTTTAGCCTAGATCACTCGCAGTTACAAGCATATGTCCACACAGGGAAGGATAGCAATTGGTGGTTTCTTCATATCTCGGCTGATACTCTCGGTAGCATATCATACCAAGACAGAGCTCACACATAGTTCGATAACAGGACCGTCGGAAAAGTTAAGTTCCCATATCGTGGCGATGATAATGATTCAACAGCCGCGTGTTTAAGCAGGTCCGTGCAACTCAAAGTCGATGGTTACCATCTGCCAGTAAGTGAACATCCCCACTGCTAGCTATACACACAGAGTACCTGTTGACTCGTGACGCTGTTCCCCGGTAGTATCACTCTTGTGCTCGTTGAATCACCGACAAATTCTTGATCCTATCCATTCGTTTACTCATCTTTTCTATCTTCCTTAAACCACTCATCATCCAACAGCTCTCTCGCGGTCGGCCTGTCCCTCCAATCCAACATCATGATTTTCCCAATGAACTCTTTATCCTTGATGCAGACTTCTTTCGTCGTGGTTCTACTAAAAGGTGTTGTTTTTGATTGGGGGATCTCCTCCATGAGGTACAAAATGGCCGCGATGGTCTGTGGACTCGCAATCTCTTCGTATTTCGCCGGGAATGGACCGAAATATCGAAACTGCTGTTTGAGGACCTCCAAGCCGTATTCTTCATGGCCAAAAGGGACGGTACGAGGTCGAAAAAGGTTGAAGTTCCCGCCGTAGATAAGACTTATTAGCTGCGAGTAGGACATTAGCAGTCTCTATATGCTTTCAAGATGGGCTTCAAGACGCACCACGGCCCCAAAAGACCAGATATCGCTCGCGGTATTCCAAGGCGTTTCCATAATGACTTCTGGACTGGTCCACATAGGCGCCCCTACCGGCGTACCTGCTTGAGCGAACTTGGAATCTGCAGGATATGCGCCACCAAGATCACTAAGTTTGACATCAGAGAACCGAATATCCCCTTCTCTATAGTTTACGAGGACGTTATCAAGTTTGACATCTTCGCCCTGGGGTCAGTAAGACTTCAAGCAAGAGATAAAGTAGAAATCTTGCCTGTATGTACAAAGCGTTCGTCATGGAGCACCTTCAAAGCTTCAAGTACGCGTCTTGCGACGTACTTCAGTTCTTGTCGGTTCAGAGTCTTCTGAATCGATGCGTTTAAAAGATGATCCTCGAGATATTTCAAGACGATCGTTGGAGGATCAGATGGCTCCTCAATATCGTCAATCAATGGTCGTAAGTAAGGAGTCCGATGCTGGAAGCGTTTGAGGACATCTCTTTCATTTTCCCCTCGTTGATGCCCTTTGACGCCTTTAATGACGACAATTTCGCCGACCTGGTTTCTATGCGAAGTAAGTAGTGACCTTTCGTCTCATACAACCGACCTTATCAATTCTATTAAATTTACCTTGCGAACCAGACAGTGTCCTGGATTTGTTTTGTGATGGTGTACTGTCCTAATCTTCCTCGAAGGGCTTGTCCAAGTCGAAAAAGCGAAGACATGAAAATGAGCCGGATACGTGGTGAAGCAGAAGCGTTCCTGGTGGCACGGGATTCAGTGGGAAAGTATTCTTGAGATAAGTGTATATGGTTCAGGCTGTGAGCCAGATCGCGAGATCGCGAAAATCCAGGCTTAAGCGTGGTGTGATACGTGTGCGTATTGGCTCGCGCGATTGGCATTAGTTACGATGTAGCGAGATCCCAATCTGTGGATTCTCTTTGTGTCTTGGGCAAGCCCAGGACGAATACGCTGGGATGGAGAGCGGAGACGGTTCGAGTTTATCTTGAGGAGCTGATTATCTTGCCTTAAGAAATGTTTGACAGGGGCTCTTGCTGATATCTGTGACGCCCAGGTTGAACTTCCTCGTAAGCAATCTTTGATTGCAAGGACAACTCATAGCTTGGACATGCTGTTCTCTGCTTCAAAGTAATCCTTTAGCCAACAGGTTCTCTTCTCCAATGTCCATTTAGGTTTATCACTTTCCCCGCTGAGACCAGCCGCTTATACCGACCAACAGTGTGTCGAATATGATGAAAGTATATAGACGATACAATTGTTGACACGAGATGAATCAGATATCCTACCGTTGATTTAAAAACGTCGGCCCGGAGATCACACATCATGTGACCATATCGCTTGAAGTCTCAGCTCAGCGGGCGGTTGAGGCCGCGTAAAATAGCGACCGAAGCCACCGAATGCAGTAGCCCAAACCGTAGAACTTAGATATATTTTATGACTCTTAACAGATAGCTTTTTAGATTCTATCTAAGTTGAAATCATAATAAGACTCTTTTTATAATCATATCAACTGTTGATCACTGTCAATTCTCTAATCCTTTATAATCGAAATTACTCGAGTGATTATGAATTGCTAAGCCGACTTATCGATCGCATAGAGGATTATTCAAAATCAATTTTGATTTACTGTACGCCATTACTCAAGTATCATACTCAAATAGACTTATCATCTAAATCGCATATATTGATCTGTATAAAGCTCTTTCGACTACGCAGCAAAGTATTTTGTATGCCTTAATTATTCCAATCAATTGATGCCTCTCAGACGGCTCCTGTATCTTCTATTCCTCGTTTCTATTATAGAAATAAGTATAAAACCAGACCGCAGCCTCCAGATTATTCTCTTGTCAAACAAGGAAGTTTCAGAATTTGGCAAGCAGCTGGTGGAGAACGTGGGCCTCGCTCGCGTGTTTCAAGACCTATTTACACGCCTTCCCCAATAACACATTCTTTACTAGCTCTTACTACTGGTTAAGTGTATGTTAAAGTGACGATTAGATGAGGAGCTTGGGGAGGGATCATCCATAATGTAGTAATCCGAATCTGTTTGAGGGGTTAAGATTTAAGACCCCAGTCGTTTTATTGAGTATCACTGCCTCGCTCACGATTTCTAGGTCTCGTAAGTACGTTAGACGTAGTCTTTCGTTGATCTTTAAATACCCTTTATTTACAGATTCGGCCAAAATATCCGTAATTTTGCAGATCTTCTACACAAAATAATTCCGAGGTACAGAGATGGAATTAATATAAAAGCTCAGTACTTCTCAATGTCAAATATCCATATGAGGACGAGAATAGTCGTCGTCTGCGGAGTACAGAATGCAGAAGCAGTTGTATAGACGATAGCTTCAGTCAATTGCGGGTTTTAGCATTTATTCTTCCGTCGATATGAAAGGCATGGGGTTATGAAAATCTGCATGTTATAAGATAATGGTTGCTTACATATAAGCCATATGTCTATGAAAGCGAGCTTCGGAATCGAGAGTAAAGAAGTTGGGGTTATTGTCAGTCGTAATATCGCTGTCAAGTGTCGAGACTACGTAATTTGGTAGCTTTCCCTTCCTTGGAACCATCTCTAGCAAATGGGTTAAAGTCATTATCGGATGTAAAGATTGGGATGTAAAGCTTGTGATGCTTGTTCGAGACTTTGCTATTACTTTTGGAATTGCTACCATGTGAAGTAGCCGTCCCAAAGGTGTAATGTGCAAAGTCTTGTATTCTCCTGTTCCCTGGGGTGGGGAACCCTATCTATCTATACTAACTAACTACCTTAGGGTAGCCCACATAGCCCACACGTGACCAGTCCCCTGATATCAGTACGGCCTATTCTCATTGATATTGATCAGCTCACCTGTATAATTCAAACTTCGTTTGCTCGCATCAAGTCTCTAAATTGTGCGTTTCTGTCATTAGGATGCGGCAAGATAGGATGATTCACTCGTCCTTCTGATTTCCGGTGTATTTACGATTGAAAAGGCGTTGCAACCTTTTGTATCTGCCAGATACAAAAGGTACGAGAGGACAAAGAAATAAGGAACCAGAACAACTTGAATAGGAAAAGTCGCTGATAGATCAATGCGAGATAACTGATCTCGTTAATTGCCAGAGGTCATAATCACCAACCGAAAAGGACACTTAAGGTTAGTGAGTGAACAGGTAATAAAGATATAAAAAGCGAGAAGGCAACGATACTTTTGCTTTTGCGTCTACTAATTTTAAGATCTATTGTGTGTTAATGCTCTCCCCTTTTCCCCCACAAATTCTGCTAAAGATATTTTATTCGCTTGAGTCATTTGGATTCTTAAGAAGGTCACCTCGCGATCGCTAGCTGCAAGTTTATTAAACATCTATTTCGATGGACCTCATCCACACTTCAAGATGCTTGCACTTACCTTGTCGGCTAGAACTAAGCTGTTCTTAGCCTTGCTTCTTGGAAACGAATAATTCACTTGATTGGAGCAAGGTACTTGTATTCTGATCTGGAATTATAACCTTCCATGCACGATCGATCGTTCAAAGCATTCATATCTTATCTCCGTCGTTACAAGAGAAATCGAGGGATATTTACTCGGTGACTTTCCAGCCTCTTTCGTATGCTTGAGACAAAACCGTAAGTTTAATTTCGAGAACTAAATACATGTTTACTAAATCTCAATATTCTAGACGAGAGAGATCATATTATCAATTGAAAAGTGACAGCAAGAAGGTACACGACAGCAGGGTGAGCATTCGACAGTTCAAAGAGATAACACCGACTGTCACTGGAAACCCCCCTACAAAAAATGAGATAGCTGTATCATTCTGGGGATCAAGAGTTCATGGAGGTACTATATGGAGCCAAAATGTATATAATTAGCTTTCATATAGCCTCACAGACCAGCCTGCGATGTTTCAGCTCTAGAATTGTGCTGTTAGTAGGAAGCCATGTAGTTTTAAATACCTCTCGCTGCAACGTGTTTTGAAAATCAAATTGTACAATACGCAGGAGAAGAGTTTTTATATCAAGCACAAGTACCGCAGGGGCTCTTCCAGACCGTGGGTGCCGATTAGCCCAGGTGAATTCCACGATAAGTGGCCCAAGCAAAAATATGACGAGCAAGTTACTTTATTCTAAGTGCTAAGAAAAGCAGACTTCCTGACAGCGACCTGATTGAATTGATTAGTACACAGAAGCATTTATTTGTAACGAGTACGTTCTGAAAGAAAGTAGAATTACATCTTCCAGCTGTGTTATTACTCGGCTAAGAGAACCTATTCGTTAATTGGATTCATGATTTACAACAAAACGCGCACCGGAATGAGAATTAAATATAAAGGGAATTGGTCCACAATCAAACAAGTCGAGAGAAAACGGGATGAAGCGATAAAATCATTTTCTCCAATACTTTGTTTTACAAAGCAATCACTTTCAATAGAGTTGCAATGGCTGATAAGAGTATCATTACCCAGTCTGTAATGGGTTCAAATACCTGGCAGAACTAAAATCCTCAGAGCTCTGGCCAGGCTATTGACTAGTTACACTGCCTGGGCAAAAACCTCTCATGAACGTCTCGAGAGAGGGTCCACGGCTTATAGTCCTTCCTCTCCCCTCCTTTCTTATTTAAGAATTAGTTTCTGAGAAGGACTCAGTAACTCGTTGCTCGAAATTTCACTACTTACAAACGCTGGAGCACTATCGGCTGCCTGGTCTTAGCAGGCAACGGTTTCCCTGCAGCTATGGTAAATACTCTAAAAGCTCGAGAATGACTTTAGTATTGAAGAAAGACGCCAGTCAATACTCAACAACGGGGCTTCTTGAATGTGAGGATATAAATTCCGGATGTGATTTGCATCTTTCCCTCAGTCTCGAAATATTCACCTGGGTATGAGAAGCTGAGAGATTTCGATACATAACTAAGCCCATGTCACTTTCCATTACAGGCTTGGCAATAACGACTCTCCGCGCCTCTTGATCCTTCCAATATACCTTTCAATCAAACGCAGCATAGAGCTATGGGGAAGCTGAAGAGCCAATGTTTGTTTGCGTTTAGTTTTGTGAAAGCTTCTCACTAATGGTTTCATGGTCTCACGTAAGTTTCTATTGTCATCGAGAGATCATAATGCAAAGTTACTCGTAATATAGAATATAGGAATGACTTTTGCATTGAATTATCTCCTTGAGTAATCTAACGCCTACGATGTAATTGACTCGCGAACAAATCACACGCATCCAACTCCGCCCAAACTCCACTTAATGCACATCTCGACACACAAACCTATCTGCCTGCCAATCTAACTACTATCCACAACCTCTCCAAACCAGCTCCTCAACACACCCGCCAGCACACCTGGCAGTTCCCCCACATCGCCCACCACCAAGAAATACCTAAACGGGAATCCCTCAAGATACCGTCCCATCTCGACCTTCCCATCCACAAACCGCGCCTCTCTCAGATCCAACACTGACTCTCCCTTCCCTTTCTTCCTAACATCATCCACGATAACGAAAACCATCATAATACGCTCCTCCAACGCCGTTCTCAACAATCTGCGAATGTTGTCGTGTTCTGATGAATTGCAGACACCATCTGAGATAATGAGTTGGATCTGCCAAAGATCTGCCGGCGAGGACGAGGCCTTCTGACGAGCTTCGCGGAAAAGGTTGATCGACTCGCGGACCAACTTCGTGACGTCGGTACGTTCCTGATTGAAGGAGAATTGGCTTAACAAGTTGGGACCAGCGTCCGCAGAGAAAGGCGTCTCGAACTCATGCGCGACCTTAACCCCCTCTCCGAAGCCCACCACGCTAATCTGCCCTACCTCCAGCATACTCAAACTCTTGCTAACCATTACCAACGTCTCTAACGCCAGGGCTCCACTCCCAGATTCGCCCATACTTTTACTATCATCGACAGCAAGCATGATCTGGTAACTGCGTTTTGAGGGGACCGAACGTCGCATCCAGATCTTGTCGCGCTTGTAGGAGGATGCTATGTAAGGGATGATACGCTTTATATTGAGGCGTTTGCCGGTGCGGAAATCGCCTCGCATTTTGGTGGCGAGCGTGGGGGCAAGGATGAGTCGGAGTTGTTCGGTAAGGGAGAGGGAGAGATCCCGCGTGAGAGATTCGTAGTGGATCCATTGTGCGCGACTGTCGGTTGCTAGTTGTGGATTGACAGTACCGTCGAGATGGGTGCGATCGAGCTGATTGTCGACCTCTTCAACATCCTCTTCGAGGTCTTCTTGCATTTGAGCTCGCGCGTCAAGATCCTCTTCGAGAGCAGGATTGGCTTGCTTGATCATAGCTCCGGCACGACCTTCGTAGGCGTCGGACGGTTCTTGCTCCTTAGGCGTAGAAGGCTCTTCCACATCCATACTATCACGCTCGATGTCGTCGTTCTCGACTTCGTCAGGTTGGAATTGCTCAGGCAACTCTTTACTCTCCTCATCAACAGCCATAGTCTCATCCAATGCCTTCGCTTGTTCCTCCGTCGCCGTACCCAGAGCTTGAGCATCAGCCTCCGCATTCTCATCCTGCAAATGCTGGAATTCGGACGTGTCTTGCTGATCATCTTGTCCTTGCTCTTTCTGCTCTTTTTGCTCCTCGTTCTTCTCTTCCGAATTGCGGATCTTGGATTGCTGTCTATGCCAGCTCTCAAGCGCGTCGCCGAGTTTCTTGAACGGTTGCGCAGCAGTAGAATCCTCTGTATCGTCGCGAGAATCTTGCGGTGCATCGCCATTGGCTTGGCGACCCTTTTCACCATCTTCGGCTGCGGCGTCCTTCTGCTCGGAGGAATCGCCGCCTTTGCCGCCGTCTTCGCGTTGAGCTTTACTTGTAGCGTCCGTCTTGTCATCAGGTGAGTTCTCATCTTGATCTTCGCCGACGCCTTGGACGTCGCTTGGAACAGCGTTATCTGCATCCGCGTTGGCGTCATCGTTTCGATCTTGGAGGAGGCCTTCTTGGTCTTCGGGGTCTTGGTCCGCGGACTCTTCTTCGACTTTCTCCCCTGCTTCTTCGGTTTTCTCGCCTTCGTCGTTGGGTTCTTCGTCTAAATCAACGATATCCATCTCATCGTCCATCTGCTGCTCTTCATTTGCATCAGCATTCTCTGCGCCTTCCTCTTCCTTCCCATCATTCTTCACCTCATCACCCTCCTTTTCATCTTCTTCAACATCTGACAGATCACCCATCTCATCTTCACTCCCCTTCTCACTCCCCTCATCGCCATCCAGCTCCATGTCCTCGGGTAAATCCAGCGCCTCGCCCTCTTGCGCTGTAGGATCATGTTTCTCAGCCTCATCCTGCTTAATCTCCTCTCCCTGTTCCGCGCCTTCCATCTCTTCCTCCTCCTCTTCACCAGCATCCCCCTCATCGCCTTCCTGCTCTTTAGCTTTATTTTCCTTCCCCTGCTCCTCGTCCCCAGCAACCTGCTCATCCATCTTCTGCTCTCCCTTCGCATCATCACCCTCCTGCTCTTTCCCCTCCTCCTCACCC
>JACBAH010006860.1:0-16105 GCA_014282315.1 Neospermospora avenae | reverse complement strand
GGCTGGGCGAGGAGCTGCCGAGACCGCTTTGGGGTATGGTCTAAGTGACCATTTGATGATTTGGGTTGTGATGCCATTTTCAAGGACGGATATGCCTCTTACTTACTGACTGCAAGCCAGTTGTGACACCTTCATCTTATGTGGCCAGGACGATCTTAGACACCACAGCGGTTCCCCCGTCGACGCGACCGTCTCCTCCAGATATATCCTTCATGTACTGTTACTTGTATCTTCTATTTTTGCGGTTTCGCACTGTTTTACTCGTCGTTTTGCTATTGATCCACAATTTAATTACACACACAACGTTTACTCGCCAGCATTTCAAATCTCTCGTCATCCCTATACTTTACTCGTCCCTCACATCTTGACCCGTGATCGGGGTCTCTCTGTCTATCTCACATAACCACCAAAGTACTCCATATGCTCGACACAGACCCCTCCCACCAGGCAATCAATCCACTTCTAAGTTCTACCCAACGATCACTCCCCTCTCCCTCCTCTTCTCGTCGTATAGACCCATACACAAGGGAGCAAGCCTGACCCATGTGGCTAGGTAAATATTAAGGCGTGTTCTAATCACTGCAATGTCTACATATCACGTCATAACTCTATACGAGAATATAGCTCTCTCAGATCGAAGGAAGCAAAATGCGAGTTATTAGATGAAAATTTGAGAGGGATTGAAAGATAGTCGATGGGAAGAGGAGATTCATCACTGATTAGATCATAGCGAGGGACTGTCTATTGATGGTAATTGAATGTATCTCGTTCAAAATGCGATATCTACTGACTACCCAGCGTCTCATCCTCATCTGTTTGATCCGCTCTAGCGTTTTCAAGGCACAAGAAATGGCGGGTGAGAATACCCCATACTATATTGAAGTCATTCCAAGCACCGCCCATATATATGAGCCCATGAAGAAGCGAATGGATTACTAAGATGGATGTTTGTTTCAGGACAACAAGATTACGTGTCGACAAGCCATACAACCCACGCGGGTCGCAAACAGTACCGTGAGCATCGTGGTACTATTCCAATTGCCAGGAACCATCTTTCGTCTTTGAAGAACGATATCAACCACTCTCTTGCTCAGCTCATTTCCGAATCCTCTGAAGCCCTCGTTTTTCAAGCACGGCTTTACTGGATTGGGTACATATCGACCTTTGTAATCTTCGATAAGTTGACGACAAAGTAATCCTGCACTCGCGTCTTTCCAGTAAGGTACTGTACAACGTCCGTAACCTATCACTACAGAGTCCCAAACTCAGTGTATAGCCTGGCCATCAAGCGGAAACAGTAGCGGATTCCTCGGAGTGCTCCCAATACTTGTAAACATGTTTGGTTATATATCCGGCAGCTGGAACGGTTGCGGAGACGATATCGAGCCCGACTATAGCACGTCGAAGGATCGGTTGTGCTAGCTGTAATTATGGTAGCCCTACATTATGACCGGTGGAGTATGCTCGAATGAACGAGAGATTGCCTGCCTGCCGGACCTGGGCGCCTACGAATAACGTTGCAGCGAGATGTCGGCATTGCCAGCTGTAGAGAAGAGATGGGAATTTGCAGAGGGTATAGCATGTGCAACAACTTCACCGCTAACCCTTGTGTGCATTTTCTTTAGCATAAGCTTTGTGGATAAGAGGATCTACACTTTGTTTGTTACTTACAGTTGCAGGCAAAATCTCTATCTCCATACATCGTACTGTAGTTACAGGAACTCCAGCGTCAAGTATACTTGCAAGAGCCTCAAGAGACCCGCTTTTGATTTTATCGCCCGAGGAGAACGCCTGGGTAACAGCCGGTGCGTTCGCGGAGAAGTTCACGGATACACCCAGCCCGTCTTGAATGTGTTTCTGGTTCAGATACCCGATATATGTCTCAGAGAGGAGGGAAATTCTCTGGGTACGCGATATCGAAATAACTTCTACCTTCAGCGACATTGGCGACATGCTTGCCGCAGTACTGATTGGCGTCATGACAGATAGTATCAACGTAGTTTGTGGCATTAGTGTTGTGGTCAGCAGCTGTAGAAGCACTTCGACAGACCTTGATTTTCTCGAGGCAACCATCGCGTTTCTCGAGGTTGTGTTTACTGTTTAGCTGTCAGGTAATCTACCTTATTAATGAGTGGATACTGTAGTTTCTCTTGAATGCCATTTCGGGGTAGTAAAGAAGCTGGGTCGGACCGTCGATACAAGCATTACTCATACACAGAGATCTAGTCTCCAAGGAGATAAAGTCCTCTTGATCTAGCTTGCCTTAGCTATAAAGCTCGCTCTGAGTTAAGGCGTATTTCATAAACTTGGGGACGAAATAGCCGCCATACGAAGATGTCCAGAAAAGATATCTGAAGTCTTATTAGCAGATCGCTTGTTTTAATAGGTTGCTCTTCATGAGCATATCTTGTTATTTGAAGATTCTCTTCTACCGAACTTCTGCATCCACACTTGAAGGATGAACCACGCAATCTGACAGTGACATTTATCTCCCACCAGGACTAGATGCCCGCATAAGATGACAGGCCAAAATATCACCCCGTCAGTTAAGCTATCTTCTGAAGCGAATATTGACTGGCACGGTCGCTCTTGCTCACTGCTACTAAGCCATTCCCAGCTTCGAATTGTAATCTTATGTCAGGCAAAGTCGTCGGCACAACTATTAAAATAGGTAACGTACAAGGGAAGCGACTTCGCCAGAGATTGTCTGCTTGCAGCTTCTTTGAATCCATGCCGCCATAATTTATATCTTGAAATACTGCAGTATGAACAATCCTTTGAGGCCGATCTGGACACATGTTTTAATTAGCAAGCTGGGTATATGTGAACAGAGGCCAGACTTCATACACATATCGATGTTCACGGATCTTGGTGGTATAGACCTCATCACCAATATCCATCCTAGGTTGCCGATCAACAGGAGCAAGATCGTACCCAGTTGAAGGAGGAGGAAGGGCATATTGAACCGCGACATTTGAGGGGCCCTCCGCCATTCGGACTCTCTAGGTTTGTCCGAGTCCGCCTCTGACCGTTGAGTGTACTCCATGTTGCTGAGAATGAGTTTGAGCTATGTTGCAAAAAGTAACTAAATCGACTTTCTAAACTTGTGTTGTGGGATTGGCACCAAGCAAAGAGCGTAAAGGGATTTCAAAATCCAGGCATGATCAGAACCCCTAAGATGAATCGAAAAATGTGTATCTTAATAACTATTCCTGATACTTCCAGTAACGTGGCTAGGATGGTTGACGTGACATCAGACCATGCAGCTTTCGATTCATTCCGGAAGAGCGCATGTCGTACACGCATGACTACAAAGTAATATATTCCAATGCCTTCGGGCTACGCTTAACGACTAGCTATTCTACAACAATGAATACTTTCCGCCAGTAAACTGACGAGAGCCTCATAATCTTGGCCGATGACTCTTACCTCACGTTTGCATACATATACTCAGAGCAGTCATGCCGATCAATGTAATTGAGACGTAGTATCATGTATAAATTTGTAGAGAAATACGAACCATGGTATGGCATTGGATCACATTGCGAGGCTTGAAACGATCTGCATCGATGTACAGTCATAGTGTAGAGCGATCAAAAGATTTGGTAGTAATAACTCAGAGTAAACTCGATTCTAGTGCCTTCATATGACTAATAAGAGATATACAGCATAACGAATGGACTGAGACACGACACCAATTTTCAGAAAGGCCTGAAATGAATTATATCTGCATGACTTGAGAATTTGGAAGGTAGATTAGCGCGGTACAATCACAATGCTGGCTATCTGAGCTCGAAAGAGCAGGCATTACTGTTCAAGCCGTAAATAGTTCCTAAAATTGATGTTAGCCATATGAGAGTAACCTTGGGCTGAGTTCCTGAACGTGAATTAGCTTATGTCAACAAAGGTTGCACGAAGAAGACACCCCATCCTGAAACGCACAACTTCAGTGCGTGAAGGTGAAAGGGCAAACGCCCGTTCGCCATCGATCCTGTCGGTGTCAATCACTAGCACATCTGTTGACCAGGCTGATCAGATGAGCCAAGGTACTTACTTTCTTTGCGAACAAGAACATATCGGGATCAATCCCTGTAGTTCCATCCGACGGAAAGTCTTCTGAAATCCATTTATAGTTTGATAGGTTCAGATGCACGACAAGCCCGAGTAGCGAGCTCTGAGGATGGGGTTCCATTGTTTACATGGACCGGCCCGCCATCGCTAAAAGATGCGAGAAACGGCCCAATCATAAGCGGCTGCGACTCGGTGGCAGACGTGGATGAAAGTGGGGCAGGATACGGCATGTGCATAAAGTACCTTGGTAGTTGAGTCCCAGGAAGCTTATCATGAGCCTACAAGGACCACCGTATTTTCTCTGCGATACGACGACCGGGGAAGCGGTAATGTTGCAATGGGAGATGGAGCTGAACCCTGCAGACCCGCCGATACTAAGGTCTGTAGCTGGTTTGACTTATCACACTTCCAGTAGACCTTGAGAGCCTTAGTCTAGAGTACAGTAGCATGTGTCGTGAAACTACACAATGACGAAAGAACTAAGTCCGACAACACATTGGCATGCTTTCGTTGTCTCCAGTTTCCGGAATCATTGTTCTGCATATCAATGGGAAATTGAATCTCTGTTGTAGGCCTCGACCGTGGCAAGTTGGCCGGGAAAGTGGTGAATTTGAGTAAGTCAAGGCGACGGCTGGCAGAATCTGGCGCTCTTTATCCCAGAACTCTCTTTCTTAGTTGTTCATCATACACCACGTCAGATAGATGCATGTATAGCTGTGAAGGAGTACAAACCGAGTCAGAACCCTTCTTCGGTTTGTAGACGGGCAGGTGATATCCAATTACTGAACAACCGATTCGTCCCATCGATCGATTTTGTGATCAGATGTCAGGAAAGGTTAAAGTATTAGGCTACTGTAGGGTGAAGTGTAGTAACAAAGAATGTCTGGGATATCGGATTCCATGGAGGACAGTCAGGACACCTTGGGAGTTGTCAAGAAATCTTTGAAAGTTGCATTCTTACATGATCAATAGTCAGTCCGACAGCATTGCTAAGAACAAGATGCATGTATGCGAGAGCATGATAATTTCAGATCAGTTCATCCCAGAAAATGATTGAGCTGAAATAGTGGTTAGACGTCCTTAAATCTCAAACTGAAATTAGTAACAAGGGTGACAGTGGTGATGACCCCGAGATTTGAAGACAGAGGATTATATGCCAAGCCACACTTCCACCTGCTATTTGCGATCAGATAGTGCCACTCTTCGAGTAGTCGTAAAAGTTGAGAGTTTGTACGTGAATATTGAGTCAATGTTGAGCACATCTAGTGACGGTCATCTCCGTAGATCGAACAAACGGTTTATGTTCGTGTCTACTCAGCACATAAAGTATTGCAGAGAAGAACAATGTATACACCTGGCACTGATTTCCATTACAAGTAGAAAACAGAGCTTTGGCCAAGTTAATCTTCTATTCATCAAGCTTAACCGTACCAAAGCCCCAAAGCCTCGATAGCCGGAATGATATTGAATGCTTCGGTAATTTTAATCAACCAGGGGATAGTATAGTAAGCTTCGAGACAAACAAGTAAAGTCTAAAGCCCCTCACTCTAGAGATCTTAAAACTCGTTAGATTAAGTCAACATCTTGGAGACCGAGGCGGATCTGATTATTGCCCGGCAAAGCGACACTTGTAGGTGGGCGTGAGATATTAGCGTGGGTCTAGAAACTTTAGCTTCGCTTATTGGTGGGCGTGAGATATTAGCGTGAGTCTAGAAACTTTAGCCCTCGCTTGTAGGTGGGCGTGAGATATTAGCGTGAGTCTAGAAACTTTAGCTTCGCTTATGGATAGGCCTGAGATATTAGCGTGAGGCTAGAAACTTTAGCTTAAAGACATGATATAAGGCTTCATTCTTGACGACTCCTTATGATCGCGACAATAACATAGACGGTATTAATCCTTGGTATAACCACAGATCTGCAACCGCTTGAGTGTGACAACACTGGTTGGGCTATACTGGAAGGGAATTGCTGTATTCGCGGGCGATCGTTGACAATAGTGAGAGAAGATCTAAAAAGACAGCTTCCTAGCTTCCGCTTCTCGATCTGTTGGCATGGCTATATTAGGTGGGAGACTACTTTGAAGCCGATTTCTATTTTGTGGTAACAGGTTTTCCAAAATCCCATGTCCTTGACGAAGTATTCAGACAGCAAACCCGGCTTTTGAGCCGCAAGTATATAAATATAACAACCAGAATCAAGAATTTTGGTCATGTTATTGGCCTCTAGACACGATGCAGTAGTACGCAAGTGTTCCTATGGCTCGACTCACGTGTCAATCATCCGACGAGCGGTATTGGCATACCACATAGTGCCTACAGCGTGCTCGTGATCGACCTCCTCTTACTGCAAAGTCTAATGCAGCTTGTTCTGCCTTGTATCAGTTCCGTCAAGAGTAATCGCGGGGTAAGCAAGTCGGGCTCCTTAAAGCAAGTATCTAGGCGTTGACACGATAATGATCATTATTCTTATTTCTTGCATAGCAAATTTCCTGACTCGAGAAGGGTATTTGACAAGACGGTCTAGGTATGAAATATGCTATGATAGTGCTCCTGATATTCGCATGTATTAGGGATGTGCGGGGTGGTGAATGACATCCCAGCTACCTAGAAGAATCATACAATTGTAGTGAATGGTATGCGCTATGTACTACAGAAACAATGGACGAAGGAGAGGGTATTGCGCGTTACGCCGTTATATCAAATCTAGCCTCCACCTTTAAACGCCATGATTGTACTATATGATCAGTATTGAATCATTATTTAATCGACTCCCTCCTCACTCCCCTCCCAGGCCTTAGCCCCGGACTCCTCAAAATCGGCACATCATTACCAATAACCTCGTCCACAAGCTGATATCTCTGTCTCCCGTCCTCATTTGCACTCCTCTGCCCACTCAACCTTTCATTCCTCAACGGACTCCTAGGCGGTACAGCCCACTCCGGGCTCCCATCCCCATTCCTAATCCCTTCCTCCGTCCTCCCTCTCGCCGCGTTTCCCGTACCAGCGAAAGAGCCCGAGGCACTCATACTCAACCCCCTTGGTCTCGATCCCGCGGGTTGAGTTTCTAAGGGCATCGATGCCATGCGTGGACGCTGTGCCCGGAGAGCTTCGGTCGTGACGCCCCAGTCTTGACTAAGGCGACGGGACGCTGTGAAAGAGGTGGAAGAGCCACTTCTGCCGCGGAGGAGCATCGGTGCTGCTACCGCCATTCCTATTCCGGGAATCGAAGATGGTAAGTTGCTGGTGTGAATATGTATATCTCGTTTTTGGAGGATAGCTTCGTTATACCCGCGTGAAAAGTCTTCGATTTCAGATGCGGTTACCAAGAGTGTGGAAGTAGTTGTTGGATGTGGCGGCAGATGAACATTTTGGAAGTCTCCATCTTCAGCAACAGGGTGTGTAGCTACAGCGCGAGGGTATGGAGGAGGTGATCTCGGTGGCGTAGCTTGAGAAGCCAAATTTGCAAATACATTCGGATGATCATAATGATATGAAAATACCCCCGTCATACTTGTTCCGCTCTCATACGCCGTCACAGTCGTACTGGAGTGGTTCTGCGACATTCCGCCAAAATCATCAGGGCTGAAAGTCGCGATCCTTTGGAATGGCCCGGATGTTGGTGGAGTGCCTTTGTGGTGCTGTGTTATGAATGAGCCGACTCGGTTGTCGATTCGCTTGTTTCGTCTACGACGGCCCCACCAGAATGCGAAGCCGACGATAGCTGCGAGCCCAAGGATTGGTCCAAGTACTGCTCCAGCTATAATGCTTTTGCTTTCGCTCTGTTCCTTCTTCTCAGCATCTTCAGCTGTTAAGTCCGTTGGGGTTGGAATGGCTGCTGTGGTAGCTCTATCGGAGGCTAAAACTGTTAATGAACCGGTTGTGCTGCTGGTCTCCGAGGAGGTAGAGGTGCTCATTGGTACGGACGCGGTACTTATGCTTGACGATGAGACTGATGAAGAGGACGATGATGCAGAGGCTGAGGAAGAAGTAGATTTGCTCTTTGAGGCTGATGTGGTAGTTGCCATCGCAGAAAATGGACTGAAAATCACACCCGTGAATACCACTTGTAAGAGCAAATCCGAAGCTTGTCCCCTATAAGTCGTCTCGACGGAAGTCGCATCTTGGGAAGCCCCGCACCCATATTGATAATACCCTCCTGGGTATGTGTTTCGATAGCAGACAGTATCTCCAGAACTGGCAGAATTAGTAAGTCTTCGGAAACCGAGGTTTGGCAACTCACCAGGAATAAATCCCGTTATTTTGCATCCCGGCATTCGGCGACCATCCAAGACTATTCTTATCCACACAACTGGTATACACTCCTTGCGTACAAGGTCCTTTCTTTGCACAGCATCCAACAATGGCATGTATCGTATCGTGAATACAAGAGGATCCAGCCGAACAAACAGCTGGAACTCCAGAACTTCCCCCAATCCACCCACAAATATTCACATCAACCGACGCCCGCTTGAATATATGTGCCGGAACATTTGGTAGAGTAGTCGGAGCTGGAGACCAAGCTGCTTCTCTATACACATTTGTTTGTTGGGCTACAGTCCACGGAAGCGCGGTCGTAAGGGTAATTGCGAAGGAGAAGAGAAGGAGCATAGAGGAGGAAGGCATCGCGAAGAAATTGATAGCCATTGATTAAACAATAACTCTTTCACATGGAAAATATAACAACCGAAGAAAAAACAATGAATGTAACATATAAGAATTTGCAGACACAAAGTTCGGCGCAAACGGAGCATGGGAGCAATATGCTATATCTATTAGGAGCTCACAGCTCTGTGTGACCGTGCCGCTGAGCAGAGGGTCTTCGGGCGATGGCCTCGCTGGTGCACGCCCACTTGAGCAAACGGGAACTGCTCGTTCACAATGATCGTCTTATCGTTATTGGCCGATCATAATAGGATTCAAGATGATAATCTGAACACAGCCACTAAGCATCCATCGCTTGAGATGCTTCTGTAGCTTATTTGGGGGCTGAGGTAAGAACATGCAGATGGGCGGGTGCTGAGCCACAATCTCACAGGCACCGCGGGCTGCCTTACCAAAAGCATCCCATCTGAGTGTCATCGTTCTGCCTTACAGCATGCCGATCAGGCGTATTTTCTAGGAACTTGAAGGATACAAAACGGGACCATACTGAGAACAAAACTTACTTGTTGGATTTGCGCTGTTTCGAAATGATGTTCATAGTGAATGTTTTTTGGTACACGTGCATGAGGATCTGCACTCCGGTGAGTTTTTGACGTTGGTTGAAGGTTGCAGGCGAATCAGACGAGAGGTTGGCGCGAATCTCAGTGTCTCTCGCTTATTTGAAGGCTCCCGAGCGGTGGGGTAATTTCTATTTTTGTCCCTGGCAGCAGCTAGCACGTACGGGAATCGAGCCTGTCATCCATTTGTTGGAACTCCCACCATTCTGGATCCGTTTTATCGTGCTGTGTTACTGCATTGCTGATCTTAACAAGTGAGGCAGTCTCGGAAACGATTCAGAGGATCTCGATGCCGTGAGCTGATTTGAATCGATCGCAGAGTGCTTAGACGCAGTCAATGAATGATCTTCGAGCTTCAAATTACCCAGCATGAAGAATCATCTACTGAAGGTCCAGAATTGGACTCGACTCATGATATCCTTACTTCGCAGGAGATGAGACGAAATTGAGCCTTTGAACGGTGGAAAAAATAACACTGTCACCTTGTGCTCTCGATGACATAGAGATAGGAAGGGCCTTGATCGGCAAGTGTTGCCTTGTCCTACTAAGATTGGTCGGCTTGTTTCGTTTCCAGTGAAGCAAAGAACATATCTTGCATCGTTTGGTAATCTGTAAGAAGCGGTAAAGCTGAAATGCTGCAAAACTTCATGGACGAAATCCAGTGAGTAATCTCAGAAATCTCATGAGGATGGTTATTAATGGAGTCCTATCCAACCTTCTTGCCTTTGAATTGAATCGAGCTATCCTTTCAACAGCGGCAAGTCACCTCAATATCCTGTAGTATCGCGGGGTACGATTGTCATCCACGGTTGTAGCCTCAGAACATCCTAACCAGCTCCACGTAGTGATCACACGCCAATTTCTGCTCCGTTGATCTGACCGAACGCTCTTAGAACTTGGAAATGACCAGCTTGGACACGAGCATACATCAGCACCAGCTCACTTCGAATCTTGTCGCTTGATGTGAAAAGAGAATAGTTATCTTATAATGAGAACATAGCACGGCAAAAAATACTGAGCAAGAGACAGCATCGGACTACATTTGCAAGGTTGTCCCATGATAATTTTGTGTTCCAGCACAAGGCTTATCTTTGCCTCAATCAGCAACCTCTGAGATGACGCGATAGTCTTCTTCCTGACGCTTGCGCTTCAGTCGCTTGAGCCGAGAAACAAAAATCCCAGAAACGAGACCTAACACCAAAATCGCCCCAAACACGATACCTAGAATTGCGGGAAGCGAAAGTACTCGATTCGTTACACCAGATTCCGGAGAATTTGGTCCCTTATCAGGTCCGGAGCTGGAAGATGGTAAAAGAGTTGTCGGCCGGTTCGGATTGCCAGCGGAAATGGAAACAGTTGAAACAGTTGGCAAAGAGGAAGCTGTAATTGAGTTGTTGCTGGAAGCGGTAGTCGTTGGGCGGGAGGCAGTGAGCGAGCGAGAAGTAGTTGTCGTGGAAGTCTGACCAGACGTCGAAGTTGACGAAGCCAGAAAATTGATGAGACTAGTGATATCTATCGCGCTAGTAAAAGACCGGCAAGCTGGCCTCTAGAGACATCACGTTAGCCATCTCAAGGATGATGGGTGGTTTATTCGTACCGTATCGTTACCACAATAGTCCAACAACCACAGTTGACCGATTGCACCGATCCTTTGGTTCATAGCATCCAACGCTGCAGTCTGCTGAGCCGCCGCTTTCGACGCCTGAGAGCTCACTGCAGAAAGGACATCTATCATGGATTTCTGGACTACATCATCGCTGTTGTTAGCTTTGTTGGCTGCGTCGTAGCTTAAGGGTGCCCAAATGCCGAAGACTACTGCCGCGGCTATACCGACGACTTTGATTCCCCAGTCGAACCAGAAGAGGAGGGCATCGATCCAGTCTTGAGGTTTGGGCAATTGACGGATGGAGGGAGAGGGTGACGCTACGGTGACTGTGGGCCCCGGAGGATTGGGTGGGTTTGCCATATTTTGATAGTTTCAAGACTTTAGGTGCTGCGACGAGAAGAGTAGACAATGTGACACTTTCAAGTCATCAAACGAAAAAACGACTTATAATTCAATGTCACAGAGATAACACGAGACATTACAGAAATGATACTTTAAAGTCGTACGAATGTCTGGTGACTTCACGAATGGTTCTTACCTCTTTCAGAGAAATGGACAGGTCAATAGGTGAAAATTCAGCTCCCCGCGCTATTTGACGCCCATAACTTGGCATAATGTATAAAAAGAAATTCACATTGTCAGCGACTCAGCCCCCGTCGCACAACAGATTCGGTATCGACAAGCACACTAACCGTTATTCTTGAAAGCACCAAACATTGGTCAAGAGACTCCTAGAGCGAATACTATATATGACTACCGTGAGTTAGATCCTGAGAACCTTGAGTCGAGGAATGTTCGAGGCTTTCGTCACCAGTGTGAATTTAGCGGAAAAGTCCTTAAACAGCGTTTTTGCTTTCAAAGTTTCAGTAGAATCAGTACATACTTGGGTACTTACAGTCAGATAATCTACTGTTTCAGGACTCATGGTTGTTGGTTCTTACTACAGTATAATTCGTATTTCTGAAATATATGACTCGTGATACACATCGAATTTTCAATCTTATCAGTGACTCACGAGCTACCTAGACCTCGAATCGAAATGGGTCCAAATCTTGAGCAGCGAAGCGGAACCTTTTCTGAAAGATAAGCCATTAAAAGCGTCTCGCTCACCATTTTATGTCGCGACGGTACCTCGGGAAATTACAGAAGTAATGCTTCAAATACGTGTAAATATTCGATGACTTTAGTAAGTGACACAGTCTCGGAAAGTGTCTTCTTCGCCGGAGACGAATTTGCCCAGCCTGAAATGAGAACCGTTATCACATCTATCGATCAGGTTTATTATTGCTTTGCTCTCGCACTGGTTAAGAATATCTACGGTAACATTCTTATAGCATCGACGGATCTAGAGAGCTCTTTTCCCAGAAGATTCACGACGCGCGAGCTTCTTCTTGCATCTTGTAAAAGGATGCCACCACTCTATAAAGGCATGAGAGACTATATGACCCAGAAGCTCTTCGTTTTCGAGGGCTAGAGAAAGAGAAGTATGATCTCTCGAGAAAAGATCGAAGAGTATGTTTACATGGTTATGTTGAAGTCTAAGCACAACGGGCCACATTGATCTGCTCGAAGAGGAAAAGCAGGCTCTTCCGGTCTGGTTTTGGGATTTCAGCTTGAAATTATATCATCTAAGCTTGTGTGATTCCGAGATTTCTCCTCATAAGATTTACTTGAGATTCGAATCGAGAAGATCGTTCACCACACTGAATGCTTGTACTCAACATGACAATTATTGCAATTTTGAGATTCTGATCTTACATCTCAGGGGTCCAAGGCTCGCCGTAAAGGCAATTAGCCGATGCAGATCTACGACAGCCGAGAACTTACACGATTGACTCCCAGAGTTGAGCTGAATATCTACCATGAATCTGATTCGCTTCTCCTGAAGACCCAGGAAACACTGGGACTCTGATACCTTAGAAGACTATTGATTGACAACACCTCATAACCGTCGTCCGCAGAGTTTATGTGATGATCTGATGGGAGAATATGTTCCTCTAAATATGATACTGGATTGGAAGATGGTATGTCACATCGGCCTGATAAGGTACAAGAGTCTCTTGTAAAGTCTTAAAAAGACGTCAGTATTTGTTTAATGGTCCATGTGTTCCAAGTGAGTATCCTATGCAGAACAATTAGAGTTTCATACTTCAATCCAGACCTTGGGCAAAGCTGTGAATCAGCGTAGCGACCAGTCGAAAAGAGAACGACCTAGACTTCTTACTAAGATTCGGCTTGGGATCTAATTAATTCGAGAGCTAAGGGGGAGCTCAGCGCAGCGAGGGGCCGGAAAGATAACAATGCAATATACATCGTGCAAAAGTGCGCTGATGACCGTGCGAGACCTCGTGAAAGGACAACAACTTGTAATGATTCACGAATGTGAATTATATTTTCCGTCGAATGGGGATGTTCTGGAGGGTACCGGCACAGCGATCCCTGGTCCGTTTGATCCCTACGCGAGGTATAACTGATTAAATCTGATCTACCCGGAATAATAGCATCACCAGCAGGAGGAGAAACTCTGAAAGCTTGTACCCATGGTATTTCAGTTAAAGAGATGTTCTTATATAACATGAAAGACAAGATGGATTCTCGAAAGGGCTTGCGTTGGGCTTGTTGTTATTCTACCGCGCCAAGGTCGCTTATACGTCGAACATCATGAGGCTGCTCCTTGGCCTGCTCCTGGTATCATCCCAGCTTGTGTTTGGACAATCGCCGGCCTACGGACAATGTAAGCTTATATAGAGTTATCTGCGAACAAAGACTGACAATTTTTAGGTGGAGGTCAAGGTTGGACCGGCTCGAAATCTTGTGTGTCCAGATACTGCTGTACTGCAACAAATGAATATTACGCGCAGTGCGTCCCGTGTGCCGGCGGTGGACAGCCTACCAAAGCAGACACCACGACGCAAAGAACTACCACGAGTGCGAAGTCGACGCCGACGAATCCTTCATCCGGCACCTTCAAATGGTCCACCTTTTCAAACATCAAGATCTTTGGTCCTGGACCCAATTTCAAAGCTCCTGGTGTCTTGTATCCACGCACAGAGGTCATTGGAAACACGTTGTTTGCCACTGCAGAGAACTGTAAGGCGTAATGGATCTTCTCAAGTTTCGCTTCTAGCAAGCTGACCACCTCTTCTAGACAATCCCTTCCCTCCAGTCACGCCTATCTATAAATCTACCAATGGCGGCTTGAGCTGGACACATGTGACGGATGTGAAAGACACGAAGAACGGCTGGGGTCTGACCTGGGAACCACATCTCTATGTCTTACCCTCAGCAATCGGCCAGTATCCTGCCGGGACACTGCTACTCGCCGTCGACTCCGTTCCCGTCGATCGCCACGCCTACAATATCGATCTCTACGCGAGCCAGGACCAAGGTGTAACATGGAACTTCGTAAGCAATATCGCAAAAACCAACGGGCGTGGCGATATGTATGAGCCGTTCTTGCTCGCTTTCCAAGGCCAGCTCATATGCTACTTCTCGGATGGCCGCGACTCCAAATATTCGCAGAAGTTGACACATGTCACGTCGTCGAACTTGGTGAACTGGAGTGCCAACGTGGATGATGTGACCGGCTCTGTTCAGAGCGATCGACCTGGTATGCCTACTGTCGCTGCGCTGCCGAACGGGAAGTGGATCATGACTTATGAAAATGGCAAGAATACAAACGGAAAGCTCGCTTTTCCGGTAGGTCTTGATAATTTCCTGTTTCTGCTATTGCTGACTTGTTAAATTCACAGATCTATTACAAGATCGCCGATAGCCCACTGAGTTTTTTGAGTGCTCAAGGTCAGCCGTTGAAGGCGACAGATGGAACAGTCGCTACTGGGGGTTCACCTTATGTTGTATGGAGTTCAGTTGGTGAAGCGTCGGGAACGGTGATCATAAGCTTCGCAGGTACCGGAGATGTCTTCACCAACAAGAATCTCGGATCCTCAAACAGCTGGGTTAGGCTGAGGACTAATGCTCCGGGTGCCTATTCGAGAGCTTTGAGAGTCTTGCCTGACCCATCTAAGATTTTGATCGTTGGTGCTGGGTTTAACGGTAACTCCCTTAACTCTGCTGTTAGAGCGGATGTCATCTCAATCTCGTAGCTTAGGAGCACATATATCAGATTTCAAGTTTTGTGCAACCAATATTGGAAACTTCCAGAACGTATCCACGGATCTGCACGTTCATAAGTTTCGCCTTGCATGAGTCCTTTCGCTTGTCAGGGGTAGTCAAAGAATCCTAGAGCGTTACCATCAAAGTGCTTGTAGCCTTGGTACGCCCGTCATCTTGAATATGGTGGAAAGTCTTTGATGGTTATATTATTCAAAGAATACGAAGTCGATATCTGGTATGAGAAGAGGATCATACGATTATCAATAAAGTCCTGGAATGATATGATGACTTTAAGCGATGGTTTTCCTAATTTCATAAAATGAGCAAATGACATCCATTATAACAGCAATAAATTGTTCGTACATCCCTTTTACCATTTTACTCACACAGCGGCCATAATCAATAATGATATTGGACCGCTGTCACCTTGAAGACCGCCGTTATACCACAGTCTACCTATTCGCCGCACTTCCGTCATTGTAGAACGTCTTGACCCCGGGCTCAGATCACAAGAACAGCAAATCAATCACATCTCGTCTGTTTCTGTGCGACATGCATGAACGAATCTTACTACCAGGTTGCACAGCCGAGGTGTGAACGTTATTCCATGGTAGATCACATGCATCCAGTCTTACTTAAAAATTCATTCATAGTCTATACACACAGTAACGCAATCTTACAAGATTAAATAAAACAATTGAAAAGAAGTCAAGACCGGGTCCCAGCCTCCCAAAGGGTATCATAAAACCTCGTCTCATCTCACTCCCCATCGAATTTCCCCTCCTCCTTTGTCCTTCGCCAATCGTCCTTGAATCTTTCCCCCTGATTCCAATCAAAAAGCCCATCGTCACTACCCCTCAAGAAGAAACTCCAGATTATTTGAACAAAAAGAACTCCTAAATCATATAATACACTCCATCCTTTCCATCACTCATCGCCTAGGCGTCTCAGGAACAGCCCAAATATCAACTTCCTTTCCCTCCTCCTTCTCCTCCTTCTCCAGCTTCACCTCCCCATTGCCCTTCAAAATATCATCCTTCTTCACCAATCCTCCTTGAACAGCAAAAGGAATAGCACCCGTGCTTGTCCAAATC
>JACBAH010006859.1:0-16101 GCA_014282315.1 Neospermospora avenae | reverse complement strand
TTACTGGAGAACTCTAGCGAGCTATTTACCATATCTAATATACCTCTTTACCTTAACGAATCATCAAGTGATTATTATATTTTAATTTCTTTCCCTTATTGTTAGCTTAAATTACGACGGTACAGCGGTTAAGTATTGTCATAACACTAGCAGGGATCTGAAAAAATCCCTTGTAGACTTTACAAAAGTAACCCTAAAAAATTTAAATAATTATACTATCATAATCTCCTACTTTCAAGGAATCTAATGAAGTTACTTTCATGAATTTCCACTGGCTATTGGGCGAGTTGTGTCTTATCAAAATCTGGAGTTTTGGTAGCCCTACATTGACGAGATACAATTCTTAACCGCTGTACCTCGGTATATAATAGTCTGAAGTAGTGAATCCTTAACTTAATCTAATTAACTACCTACTTAAGCGAGAGGGATCGATACTATTTACGGATAGAGTATTAAGCTGATCGGAGGCTTTTAATAAGTCGCCGGCCCCTTGCTAAGATAAGGGGAAATATATAATTCTATCGGAATACGAAGGTAAAGAGTTAAAGGGAACTTATGAAATACCGAGGTATACCTTGGTTCTGTAGCTATAAATACAACAACTACCACTACCCATAACGCTACTGTAATACTGGCTCAGTTAGACTACTTCACTGTACGTACTAGCACAGAGTGATATCGACAGTTCGGCATGAACCCATTGGTGTTTGTACAGGATCCGTACCATGGTATGCTCTTGCTTCGGTTGCCCATGATATGTCACCCCAAAATGAAAACAGTTATTCTGCTATCAGAATCTCAACCACTCAGACTAAGCTACTGCAGGAATGCCCCTGTCTTATACGTGGGATGGAAAATAGCCCCAGCCATCGCTGCCGGAAACACTGTAAACATCTCACGTCACTAGATCTATTCTCGTTCTAATCTTTCTCAGTACATCTTCAAATCCTCCGAAAAGTCACCTTTGAGTGCTCTACTCCTAGGGAAATTGGTCGTTGAAGCCGGCTTCCCCCCAGGTGTCGTTTAGTTCGTCAGCGGCGGGGGCAAGACTGGCGCACTACTTGCCTCCCACATGAGAATCTCCAAGATCAGCGTCACTGGATCGACCTTCGTTGGGACGCTCGTCCAGAAATTGGCATTAGAGAGTCACATGAAGCCCTGCATCTTAGAGCTTAGAGGGAAGTCTCCAGCATTAGTCTTTACTGATGCAGATATTGCCAACGCTATAGGATCGTAAGTCTTCCTTGATCCACCCCATGAAGAACATATCTGACATCATATAGGACTGCGGACGGGTTCTTGCTGAGTTCTAGGCAAGTCTGTGTTGCTGGATCTCGCCTTTTCGTCCAAGACTCTATTGCTCCGGTATTTATTGAAGCTATCAAGGCGCGCTTCACCACGATTGCAGCTACATTAGGTACAGATCCGAGTGCCGGAACTACAATGCACGGTCCGATTACAGATGAAGCTCAATTTGAGACCGTCATGTCCTATATTGATCTCGGCAAGCAATTCAGTGCTCCTGTTGTATGAGGCAATCGAAAGGGCGACAAAGGCTTCTTCATCGAACCGACTTTATGTGTCAATCCAGATAGACATGGCAAGTTATTCAATGAGGAGATCTTTGGTCCTGTATTGAGCATCATAACTTTCAAGACTGAGGAGGAAGCAATCGAGATGGCTAACGATACAAAAACCGGCCTCTCTGGTGTTGTAATCTCTTTGATCCTCTGTTGTACCTGTATACTGACTTTCTATGTAGCATCTGTGTACACCTCAGACATCACTCGAGCCCTCCGAGTGTCAGCCGAGATCGACTCGGGAAATGCTTCGATCACCGCCCCTCAATTTCCCAACCAGCAGGTTCCATTTGGTGGCTTCAAGGAAAGCGGAAACGGAAAGAAGTTGGGTAAGTATGGGTTGTAGTCATACTTGCGCACCAAGACTATTCTGATTATGTAAGATGATTCTCATTTTCCCTGGAAAGAGAACTGACGTTTGGTAGCATGAGGCTGTGAGCCAAAAGTGAGGAGCATACATCACACGTTAGCATTCAGGAGAGAGACATTAGCATTCAGTGGAAAGAATAAATAAACAAGCACAGTACGAAAGAGCTTGAAACCGACCGAAACATAGTGACAATGACCTACTATGTGTCCGGACATGAGGAAATGATGTAGAGACCTTAAAGACGTACTCCTATCTTGACGTTAAATGAATAGTCGCTCGACGAGTCATGTATAACATCTAAGACCGTACGACATAAGACAGTCTAAAAATAAGATTCTTGAAACCTGGTGAACATCCGATACTTTGCTTAGCCCTGCGTATTACCAATAGAGCGTCCAGGGATGACTCTTAATTTGTCTCCATTTTGTCAAGACACAAATACGTTTGATAACCTGACCGTCCTGGGTGTATCGAGATCTTGTCTGGTAATACTTTACTGCTTAGGGCCTGCCTTCCTTCGCCAATTGTGGCGTCTTGAGGATTGGCAGTCACCTACAAAAGAACCGTAAGATGACCTTGGCTAATGAGAGCACCCTCGACAAACGAGATTCCAGGATTGTATCTGCAGTATTGCTGTGCATGGAACCGGGTTCTACTGCAGCTCTCGTCGGAGAAAGGGGCTCGAAAAGGTAAGGTTTATTCGGTAATAAGGATTAAACAGTTCTCATATCAGAATCAATATATGTGTAGCGGATAGCTGCAGCTTGTATGCAGCATTCATCGGTGAGGATTCGCAAAGTTACTAATATTCTTGCTTTGAGGTTTAACTTATTTATTCTATTGTAGCAAGGTGAAGCATCTTACAATAAGAGATGCAAACTATGAATGCAAATTCATGAAGTGGGCACTCAGGAATTGTAACTTCCCAACCCGATCAGAAGCGGAACCTCCCAGAATGGTTTGCTTCGCGTTAAGCAGCTGCAGGTAGAATTTTGATGCTCACCTGTATCACAATGTTTGATACTACCCCCCCTTCGACCTAAACCAAACCAATGGGACGAAAGTATCTTGATTGGATCAACCGCATCTCCGGGATTAAGCTGCAGATGCTCCTCCGTCCAGTGACAAGTGTAGATAAAAGCAGCGTTATGCAAGTCACGTCGCTACTTAGCCAGGTTCCCTGAGGAGCCAATATCAATGTCTCTTCTGGTGCAGTCTGTCATCGAGATCGTGTTGAATACTTGGTCGTCTGTCACACGGGCGAGTGCTTCATCCCACTAGTCTATGCGTTCGACCATGTTCAGTCTTCAGTCTCGTTGTCGTGGGTTTTGGGAACATCTACCTACCTAGTCCACGAGAAGTTGGTCAGGAATCGCAAATCTGTGAGAAGGATACGTGTGTGACTGCGGACGTAGTAACTGTGAAATGTTCAGAAAAGTGTCGTTCGACTGTGCGATTCCATTCTTGCAGACCTGTGCTTCAAAAGTCCCCATTAGAATGGCTTCGCATGTATGCAGTCATTCATCCACTTTTCTACTTGATCTACCACATTCTCGATCCGTAGTTCGGCACATCCATTCAAGCCAAATGAAAGCTTTACCAGACTTTCAAGTATCAAGTGATAATAGAAAACCTAACATCTCACTAGAGAGCGATAGTCTGATGGATCAAAAAGCGGTGGTGAAAGGTGGCCGATGCATGAAGGCAAAAAGTTGTTTATTGATATTTGTGAGGCAGAGGAGCGAGCCAAGCGAGGATGGAAATGAAGTAGCACTGCAGCCCTCCCACGAGTCTCTTGCCGTGGGAAACTCTCTTCTAACCTCATCGAGTCATCAAGATGACTTACTGCTCTCGAGTACTTCGGCAAGTCGTACAAATCAGGCAGATAGATACTGTATACCGTTTTCAGAGCAAAATCAGACAGAATTCGAGTCAAAGACCAAACGTGTCGGCCTTCGACTGTGGGTAACTCGATCTGCTCAGCCCCAGGCCGTGTGCCGTGCTCTGAGTACTCGGAAGCGGTTGTCTGCAGGCATCGAACAGTCATTGGTGGGCAGACAATATCTTCGAAAATGAAATGCCTCTAAACCTTTGGGAACATGGACACTCAGCCGCTTGCCAACTTTCTACTTCTTAGCGTAAGATCAAGCCTTGCCCACGAAGAATGCTTTCAATAAGGCCACATTCTGCAGCATTAGTTCATCTTCTGTTGCTACACCAATGAGACATCTTCTTCGGAAATCTGAGTGTGATCGCAATCCAAGCTCATCAACATGTGTATCAGTACAAGCAAGGATTCCATCAGATCTAAATCAGACGGTGCGATGCAAAAGATAGACAAGAAATTGGAGAAACCCCACAAACCTTGAGTTGTGATGCCTTCACGACTATGTACTTCTGAAGACCGGCTAACCACTATCTCGGGAAAATGTACAGAAGCGAGTGTAACCCGGTCTATACGGATGAGCGAAATGACTTGTGTCAAGACTACAAAGTTCTGCCTCAATTGGTCAAGAATATGCATTTCGGAAGCACTGTCGAGATCACAGCCTGGTTTGTATCATGGTCGAACTGCGAAAGCTGCACGTTCGATCGTCTTCTGGCGTTCAGAAATTTCCAGCAAAGGAGATGCCATACCTCTTCTAGGTCCAGCACTTATACATTCCTATTACCGCAGCTCTGACGAAACCTCATATTGAAATCCCATAAGAAGACCTGGTTCTTGCATACCGGGTGGTCAAAGTGACATTTCGATCTTTCGAGAAGAAAGCAACAGCTTCACAGGGCATCGCAGCTGAAGCAGTATCTGCGAGAACAACGAAGCGTGCGTATAAAATGTGTGCGAGACAAATGCTATTTCCCCCAGGTATGTGATTCGTGAAGGTAAGAGGGGGCAGTCGTTGACGATGTTCCAGGCTGCAGAGCCGAGCCCGAGCTGTCTACAATCGTGGAAGGCTGAAGAGGGCTCATCCGTGCTGAGTGCCTGCCAGATATCAATAATGAGGCGGCTGAAGGGATGTATGATTGCCTCGTTGCATCATGAAGTGGAGCTGCAAGAGCCACAGAGAGTCGGACAGCAGTGCCGTAACTAATGAAAAAGCTTAAGAATAGCTCCAGAAGGTAAAATATTGCTAGCAGACATTCGACAACCACTCTAGGCAGTGTACACACAGAGCTGTGGGTTCTTGCCAATCCTCGAGTTGCGAGATATTTCCTGACCAGTTTATAGTTGTTGGCTGTCGTACTCTCAGCACCTCCTTTTCCAAATCCTCCCAAGGCAACATCAGGTTGCCCAATTCTTGCATCGCTCATCTTTGCAAGCATGGCATAGGAGCATTCTCTTGATCCCGCCCTGTCCATGTTCCATCTCTTGCTCAAGCTTTTATGGTCGGATGATCTCACGAGACCAGAGCCTGCATTCAGTCAATCCACCGGAAGACAATAAACCCATGCCGCCATTGATTCCTTCGTGTATTCAAGAGGGCTGAGGATCATCGGATTCGAGTTCGGAAAGGGGAAGAGCGTGCAGTCCTCGTCCTCTGTTGAAGCATCCGTGGCTAGTCAAGCCAGTATCGCAGGCGCGTTGAAGCCGTGGCCTAGTATGGCCGCAAGTCAGTTCTCCTTGGAAGGTCCATTGTTGCGGAATGATGCTCGATGGAAGCCTGATAAAGCTACGCCAGAGCGCAGAGGCAGGCTGTAGTATGCCATCCATGATCATGATGCTGAGGAAACGAGGATGGCACACAGGTTCACAAGTGTGCTCACAAACGAAGAACGTGTGCCCAGCACGGAGCCCTGGGAGCGGCAGTGACGAGGGGCTAGGGGAGGGAGTGATGTCTTGACCAGCAACTTCCCTCCCTGGCTCCGGGATAGCAAGCAGGCATGGGCTTACGACCGCCCTGTTCTACACTCTTCCACCTCTCTCTTAAACGACCCCAATCTGCACCATCAGATTTCATTGACACTTCATACAACTACGAATAAAAATACGAAAATGCAGAGGGAATTTGATCTTGCTAGCAAATTCTTTTCTTTTCCTTATTTTCGGGGCAAAGCTAAGCGAGAAGTGTTCCAACCACCACCCACAACTTCGCCGTCGCCAGACATGCCCTGGTCAGCATCAGCCATCAGATGCCTAGTGTGCGCATGTTCCCGCGGAGGAGGCAATGGTTGGTCACCATTCTGCAGTCTGCTCATGCTTTTCGCTTCTTCCACATTCCCGTCGCTCCTGATCGATGGGCATTTGGGCTCTTTTGTAGGAACTGAGGGACTACACATGGTCGTGTTTAGGCTGTCTTGAAACCTACAGGGAGCAGCGTGGTTCCCGTATGTCGAGAAGTCAATACTGGTCAATCCTTGTCTATCGTGTCTACAAGAAAGAACAACAAAATTAGGCGGCCGCCATGAAGCAAGACTCGGCATCAACAACTCGCCTGATAGGTATGTTGGAAATGGCGCTCGGCTGCACAAAGCCGTTGTTGGAACATCGCATTGTTATTGTCCAATAACGAGGAAGACTTACTAGACGTTCCTTCGAGCGGACATGCAGTGGGTGCTTCCTCAATCTTGATCTTCTATGGAGCTGCATTTCCATGTCTCTTCAATTTCCGGTTACTTCTGTTTCAATACAGCACTTCTTCGACGAGATGTCACCAAATATGGAGACAAATGAGTTCAATGGCAAGCTCTCGCCGCGATTCGATGTTATGCCCAGCTTGGGCTATGGGTTGTATCTGCTCGTCCATCAAGGCAAATGCCTGGTCAATAGCGCGATGCAGCTTCCCGTGAACATTACTCAACCACCAGAACTTGAAGGAATATAAGGTAGGCTTTCTCCTCAGCTTGAGGTTTTCTGTTTGTAGCAATAGCGTCTCCGAAATGCCACTCAAAAGTGACGAAATCCCTTGTTTTAACAAACCTCTTGGTTGCACCAGCACCTTCAAAAGACACACAGACAGACGCCGCCACAAGAATTGTACCATGATCAGCAAGCATATCTTGATAGACCATATGGCTACCTCTTATACAAGTACATCGTACCCCACGGGCATGGACGGGAGTAAGAGCATGTCCGCACTGTCAGATATGTTCGATTGTATTGATCATCCCCCAGGCACGACAGAGCTACCAAGTCAATGTCAGGACTCGCTGGTCTCAGCATCAGGTCGGTCGTTGTGGCAAATATCTCCAGCACAGGAACAATCTCAAGGTCGGCTCCACTAGTCCAAGTGCAATGCACATTGCTAAATGCTACATAGACTCGATGGGCAGTCCCCATGATTTTGAGGATTCTGCAATACCTCCATCGCCAAAGCCATTCAGGGGACCTTTGTACACTACCATGGATGATAGCGGAATGACATCCCACCTGTCGCCAATGACATCCAGAACCGCCTTCGAGGAAACCCAGTTCCAACGTCAAGCTCTGCTCCGAGGTATGATTCCAGCCACTCCCCTCGGCTATCCTTTCGACCTTGCCAAACTTCGAGACCATGTCGCGTGGGCTACGACCAGGTCGCAAGCCAGTCGACCTTTAATGTCTACCCACCGCGGAGGTAACTGTTCTCTGGCGAGTTCAGTTCCTCTTGAGTACATTTACGGAGGTTCTTTCGATTGGACTCATGCTGGATATGTCGCACCAGATAACACTACCTTCGATCCGCAATCTATGGTTCAATCGAGTCTTGGTTGTCAATACTTCGAGAGCACTTCCATCGATCCTTACTTGGGATCTTTCACGACCGGACCAGATGCCATTGGAGACGTTGAACCTACTGCTCGTCTCAGCCTTGGCGATCCGCAGGATATCACCAGCCCTGACATCTTGTTCATAGAGCTTGTTGGCGATCTTTTCCCCAATGCTCTTGTTCCTGAATCTACTACGCTTGACGACGGAGATAGGTATCTGGCAGAGTAGAGGGTGATATCCATGACAACAAGGCTAAAGGTTATGGGACATGGTAGTATCGATCGTGGTCTCAGGCTCTATTTTCAGGAAACAGATGATCTTGGTGACACCTACTTCCTTCTTGGAAATTCTTTCTTGACCTCCCTTACTCTAGTGGGGTTCTACACGTCCGAATCTGTACGTTGGGTATTGTTTTTCGTTGTGCCTGATGTTTGGTCACGGATGGTGTTTTTGCACTTCTACATAAAACCACTTTTACATCACCTTGCTTAATGGCAAACTGCGTGAGGATGATATGTTATATCAAATAAAATGTATATTTACTTCTCTGAGACTGTGATAATGGCACCATTGAGTATCGCCTACCTCATTCCGAAATAATTTTGGCAAGGATGGCTTTAGCTTTATACTACGGCCCGCCTGAAATTCTGACTCACATGTCACAAGATACACTCAGATCATATTTTGTAAATCCGGCTGAACGCAATGCGTGTTCCTGGACTCTGAAGTTGGTAGCTAATAACGTTCCTGTCAAGCAAGCCCTGAGATTTACGGAACGGCTTTTATACTTCTAATTTCCTATAGCCATAAGGAACTTGATCGATTCTACAGTTTCACGACGAGGATCCCCTCTCATCGCAATAAAGAGGTGGAAGGGAATACTGGTACAAATTGTTGTGTTCTCTGTTACGCACGCGGAAGCGAGACTGTTAGACTTGTACATTTGGTAGTAGTGCTTAGTTGTGAAACTTTTGTGTACACGATAACTTCATCGAATGCCGGTCTTAAACAATACTTCCGTCAAAACGCCGATTATCATGCATGTAGAGAGATGATGTGTGTTGTGTGGGGGGACAACTTGCATTTTAGACGATTATCTTTTGCGCTTCTGCATAAATTGCTAGGAAGGATGTATCGCAAGCAAGGGAGTAGTCAAGCTGACTGACCAAGGATATCTAAGAAGCAATAACTTCTTCTCTCAACTTAGCAACTATTCAGTCAAAAGTTCGGCCACATTCCCGTCTTCTGTTATGTTATGTTGGCTGTCATGCAATGCAGCTTACCACTGGGCATGAATGTCGGTACATTGTCCCTTGCCTGCTTCATTGCCTTTGTTTGCATTGTAACTCATTCTCTTTGAACCTCCAAATCAAGATTTTCAAGCCTAACAACATTTAGCATCGTCAGCTTAATCGGTCCCGGGGATAATTCGATCAATTCACATCCTAAATTACCTCTTACTCTATAAAATACAGTCCCAATCATCTAACACTAATCGTATCAAAATATTCCAATATATAACCTCTGACGTTCCCAATCGAGCTCCGTCACTCATCCTCCCTATCCGCAACCTCGATTAGATTCAACTCTCTCCATGAGTCCAAGTCAGGTTCGTGGGTGGGTTATACCACATATTCAAGGGCAAATGCAGTACTCTCGACCAAAAGCTCAATAATGTTGTCCGCTCCGTCAAGGCGGGTCTCACTTGCAACATCAGCGAGTTCTGGAAGCGCTGCAGGAAGAAGCTGATCATGCGGTCCCTCAATACAGAAGAGATTGTCAGGACTGGACACATATACATCTCTATGCCAGAATCCTGCTCATTATTGCGCACCCGTCGAGACGCGTTTTTTTCGGTCTGCCATTGGAGTAGTAAGGAAGAATGGATCGATCAGCCGGTCAGAATTACTTTAGCAGCCTTCTCATACATTACTCGAAAATTCGTCCTCGGACGCGAAGCTTATACGGTCCGTTCTTGCCTGCCGGAGGTGGGCCGCATAAGTGCCTATAGAGCAAGAGGCGCGGGAGCCTCCGACTCCTATTCCGAAGGAGTGACGAGAGTGTAAAGAGGTCGGACTTTGACCCGTTTGTAGACATGAGTCGGTTCTTACTTTAGAACATTTCTGAGGAGCTGGCTGATGATGACTTGCAAGACTTGCATCAAAAGCTGAGCCAGATGACGCGCTGTGTAGTTGTATTTCATACGACGGCGAAGAATATCACAAGTGTGCTGTATGACCTTGCAGATAATCCGGTATGTATGGCGCCTTTGCGGGAAGAACTCAAGTGCGCCGGTATTCATGTTGTATATTCAAAATTTGATATGGCACATGAAGTAGAAGCAGTGTATGCTGTTTGCGATGGCGTTCTCGTCAAATTAAATATGACTAAGCTCTGTTAAGTGGACAGCTTTCTGACGGTCTCTTCACCCCACAAGGGACATTCGTCGTCGACAATAGCATCGTCATCTATTGTGACCCCTCCATCTGACCATCCCCAAACGATTCCAGCACTTCCGCTTCAGCATCCTACACTCCCTCCCAGACAACACCAACAAATACCAATTAGTGACCACTCGAAAAACTCATTGTTATCCGGTCACGGCACACATGCGTGCTCGGGAATATTGTTCGCCAGCAAGGAGAATAAATTCATATTAGCTGGCCTGTGCCTAAGATAACACACTCATTTGAAGAAATGTCAGGGGAGACTACAGTAGAGCCTGCGACTGGGATGATTTCGCTGGAGCCGTTTAACTTGGCGGAGGTACTGGGTCTTTTAATAGAGGCATGTGAGTTCGAGCTCCCAATTTAATTTCTCTAGGTGTCATATAGAGTAGCTTTAGGGGGTCTAAAGGATTTGAGATTCGTGATATTGATGCTCAGCCAAGCACCAGAGCTTGAAGAAACGATCGCTCGCTTGTGTCTTTTGTTTACCCATGTGGATCCTGTCGAAAGACTTGGAGGGCTAAGCGAGTGGCTTGTATTTCGGGTTGCACAATATCCCATCGGGAAGACCGAAACACACTTATTTAAGTTTCCGTGCAACGCGGATCTCTCTTGCCCGATCCCCAATAAATAACGTTCCGAGGTTGTCGTCCTAGTACGCAGTATGAAGAATGGAGAGAAGCCCAAAACTTTCGAGGGAACTGTTAGTCTGTTGTCTAGGTTGGGCATCAGTCTCTTGGGCATCAGCTCGCCCAAACAAGAGACAAGGTATGGATGGCGCTTTCAGCACCCAACCCGTCCGATATACTTCGTCACACATTAGTATTAGTACTTTCGGCGTCGATCCCGGGATGATTCCAGAAAGTTGGGACTGGTTGGGCCGCTTGGGCGGGACGGGAAGGCCCGAGATAGATCATAGATCACAAGAACCGCTTGACTTTAGATCTGGATCGAATTGCTGTACCGTGGCTGACGAGCGTGATCCAACGATTATCTCAATCTTTAATCTAAATGTTATCGGCGTGTCCCTTGGTGAAGATCCGAAGGCCTGACAATTCGCTGCAGCGATGGAGGGGTATCCTAGTTCACGTGATGATAGTTCTGCGGCGCCCGACCAGCCACTTCATTTCCTTCTCCTCTCCTCTCCTCTCCTCTCCCCCCACCAAGCCGAGTGAGCCCATCCCACCTTGCCAACTTACCTAACTTGGAGCCAATTCCGTCGGCGTAGCGCCAACCAGGAAATGCCGCTGTCAGAGACTCGCCGAGACCACAGATTCCGCACTGGCTCGTCCTGAGGCTTGATATGTCTTGATTTGGGCACGACTACCGACGACCATATTATATAGAATAATATAGGTATAGACCACGATCCTATCCCATCACGTGCAATGTCCCGGATTTCGTGTCGCCAGTCCTTCTTTTGGTCGTTCCCGCCCGGCTTGAGCCTGCAAGCTGACATCACAAGCGCCTAGGACCGAGTAAGGATACCCTGAAGTTGGCACAGGAGAGCGTCGCGGGCCAGTCAGCAGCCTGCGGAGCGATGTTTCATGCAGAACATCCATGGACAACACACCGATTCGTACGCAGACACCGTGAACACTCTCTCTCGATCATTTTCATAGGACAGATCCAGGCCAGGCGAGAAGAGAAGAGACGAGAAGACAGGAGCTAAGCAGAGCAAAGTACTCCTCGTACGGTACAGATGAGAAGAGCAGGGAGCGGAGAGCCCAACCCCTCCTCCATTGCGATAATCGTCATCTTGCGATCCCTTCACGAACAATACAGATCCGCTTGAGTCGAGTGGGAGTGGGACCAGGTTGCCAGCCTCATCGTGCCGCTACATAAGTCTTCTGCTACTCCGGTCTCGACCTTTCTGCGATCTTCAACCTCGCTGGATGTGATCTGCTGCTTACCGCTGAGACCCCGCATCGCATCCCACATCCCACATCCCTCAACTACAGCAAACAGCAGCCATGTCTCGACGTGGTGATCCCGTCTACGAGGAGCGCGAATTCTACCGTGATGGACCTCCAGTCCGGACTCGAGAACGAGAATATGAAGAGACAGATATTTACAGTAGACGAGGTCCAGAAAGAGGATCACGACCAGACTTCCTTCGCGACGATTACGGCAGAGGCGATCCGGGAACATTGGTGCTGAGAGAGCGGGACACAGAGGCTTTCTCGCGACCCCTCGAGCGCAGACCTCGATCCCCTTCTCCTGTGAGAGTAGTGCGCGAAACCCGCGAGAGAGTTATTGAAAGATCTCCTTCCCCGCCTCAACAGCTCGAGCGAGTCCGTACTCGAGTGGTAGAAAGAGAACGACGCTCACCATCTCCTGTTCAATCCGAACGAGTCAGAACCACGCGCATTGTCGAGAGTAGACGTGAACCATCTCCGCCTCCTCCAGACAGACTACGAGCACGAGTGATTGAGACAAGAGAGAGATTTCGGGAACGATCCCCATCTCCAGTTCGTGTAAGGGAGAGAATTGTGGAAAGAGAGAGAGAATTCCGAGAGCGTACACCTTCACCACACATTGACCGCGTCCGCATACGAAACTTCGAAGAGCGGGAGATCAAACAACCTACGCCCTCTCCATCTCCATCCCCTCCTCCTCCTCCGGTCGTTCGTGCCCCTCCCATTCACCAGGAAATAATTACTCACCATAGACATATCGATCATGGTACGTCCTGCCCTCGTGATGCGAGATCTCACTAACATGTGACAGGCTTTGAACTCGCTCGCGTGCCATCCCCGCCCCCACCCCCGCGTCGTACCGAGAATCGTGTCAAGGAAACTGACATTGATATCCATACACATCGAGGACATACCGATGTGGATATCAAGACCAAAACAACGAAATCGTCCAATACACGCTCATTGACCCCACCGGGCCGCCAAGACCATTATCACGACGATAACTACATATACGAGAAAGAGCGAGATCAATTACGTGTCCGAGATACCAGGCTAGATATACACAGCCGACGCAGCGTCAGTGCCAGGCCTGAACACAGGGAGAGAAGCAGGAGCAGAACACGGATCGACATCAGAGGAGACGACGATGAGGCCGATTACTACGCCCGCAAAGCTGCTGAGCGTTCATACATTGGAGAAGCCTACAATGGCGCCACGAAGGACTGGGCCATCGTTGATGTACCCCCTGGAACCGAACGTGTGAAGATGGACGGTATCGGCGGTGGTAGTCAAGAGATCACATGGCAGAAATACAACGGTGTACGCAGGAGCAAATTCATCCCCGAACGTGAGCGCGAGAGGGATCGTCTCAGTGAGCGAAGCGAACGCATCGAGATACGGGACGAACCGAGACGTGAAACCGGCGGGCTGGAAATTGAAATCTCGAGCCGTAGTCGAAGACAGCAAGGTGGTGGCTCTTATGAGCGCGAGTATGAGAGAATCGAGGAGACTACGAATCAGCAAGTCGGATTCCCGATTCCGAGAGGTCCGCCAAAGCAGAGAGTCGGAGATCTCTGGACGGAGATCACTAAGGATCTTGTTGTCAAGGAGGCTATTGAGGAGATGGGATATGATTATGAGGAAACGGAGTTTTTCTACTATGTTATTCAGTATTTGCGATATGTAAGTTTTACCCTATGCTCAAATGGCAGGTCAAAGTATTAATATCAGACTAGGAGGATGTTCTCGAGCTCGTGTCCCTGTCTGAGACCATTCGCCGCGAACGCCAGGAACGAATCCGTGAAATCCAACGAGAGAGAGACCGTCTTGAACGACGTGATCGCGAGCGAGATGAGTGGGAGCGCAGAGAACGACGACGCGAGAGGGACTCTGGCTTTACGGACGAGAGGATTCTTGAGCGTGAGATCATCTACGACAACCGGGGACCGCCGCCTAGACGATGGTGAAGAAAATATGACCGACAGACATCTTCACCCATCACACATGTGAATCATCTTCAACCATGGACATATAACAAGCTATCATATACCAACAGACCACGAACTTATGAAGATTATTTGGCAAGAGAACATGACAACGATATTCGCCTCCTTTCCTGATCTCTTTGCATAGCGTAGCGTTACTTTGCCTTTGAGCCTCGATGCCTATATCCAATTTCAATTTGTTCGTCTTCGCGCTGATATTCATAGCACGGAACTGGGGTATCAGACTTGGCGATTTGTATGACAGAACTTGTTTGGATACATCCGATCTGGATTCTGTTTCCATGTACGGCTTTCTTTTTTGGTATATGCACACACTGGTTTACAAGGGTACAGGACAGGGGAGAGCATTGGGGAGGGCAGGGCGACGCGAAGACATTTGGATGGAGGCAGGAGATAATTGATACATCGAGTATTCTGAAGAATGACAAGGAGAAAGAGTTGGAAGAGGAAGGGGATCAAGAAACTCAGGGTACGCTGACGAGATGGGGGGTGAAGTCGATTTCGGTGGCTGAGATTATTTTGGAGGGAGGAGGGACAGGTCGGGGAAAGGTGTAATGACTATAGATTCCATACATAACTGCATTTTGACGAATAACGACACTGAAAGCAATATAGAAATTCGACCACGCACTGGGCCAAAGGATGTAAGATGACCACACTATGCTACATTCCGTTTTCCTCTGACCGAGAATTGTAATCTCCACGCTTAGGCTTGTCCTTTCTCGACATCAGTTTACTCTTAGTCTGAGTGAGAAAACTTCGATGATCAATTTTATACGTGATTTTCAACGCTGGATTAGTGCCGCCATCTTATTTGGCTGTTATCGTGGAAAGCGGTGTCAAGCTCCAAGACTCTACACAAACGAGACATGTTCCACGCCTCAACACATCTCCCAAAAGATTGCCCCTAGTTACTATAGTTCCCTCGTTACTAACCTTGATACTAGGATTTTCAAAATTCCAATATGTCTGTATGCTTTGTAACCTAAGCTGCAATCCATACTTACAAGATAGCTATTAGCCGTCAGCTAACCAATCAATATTATACATGAGTTACCATCATGTTAATCGAGCATGTGCTTCTAGCTTACATTGCAAAGCCAAAGGTTATGATATCAGTTGGCCAAATCAATGAGAAGGGAGGACTTGAATCAGGAGTATCTTTCTATGGCTTCGAATGGTGGAAAGGAAAGCGCTTTGTGGAAGTGTATGGCGGTATATCATGTATGCTTTGTCATGCATACGATGTCCGATGGACTGCTTCGGAGAAGATGCGTGCCAAGATAGTGGCTGCTTTCTCGCAGTTGTATACGGTACTACCACCTCTGTATACATGGCTCATTGGCAAGAAAAAGCAATGTGCTTATTAACTCACACTCGCTCCTTCCCAAAGTTCATCTCATATATTCACAGGTCTCTCATCTGACCACCATTCTCACACTTTGGAGCTGTAAACACTAATTGAAGTTTCGGAAGTGCCAATTTGCCCCTACGAGCAAGTGGATGCTGAATAGAAGTCGCAATGGCAGCGACAGCCGATACATCCAAGCCATATCTTCCCCTCGCAGGCTCGGGTGGTGATGGATGGTCGACAGAAGACGAAGCTACAGCTACATGTTTCTGCGGCGCGGTGCAGCTGTCCTTCGTAAGTCCACATTTCCCTTTGATTGCATTTCCCAGGATGAAGCACATTAATATAATAAGACTCTTACATAGTACAGAGCTAACATCTTCCTGAACAGCCCACCCACGGCCCAGGCTACCAAGGAACATTCGTGTGCAACTGCACCGACTGCCGCAAGATCACCGCGTCAATGTTCGCATCCAATTTCAACATTGCCGACAGCCATCTCACGCACGTCCGCGGCCAAGCGAATCTCAAGACCTTCAGCCAGAAGAAAACGATCGCGTCGGGGAAGACGATGACGAATTTCTTCTGTGGCACCTGTGGCACGCTGATGTATCGTATTGGGGAGGCGTTTCCCGGGATTAGTATCTTGAGGCTGGGAACTGTGGATGATTTTAGTTTGCATGAGACGAGCTTGAGACCGACTGTTGAGCAGTTTGTTAAGGATCGCGTGGGGTGGGTG
>JACBAH010006858.1:0-16087 GCA_014282315.1 Neospermospora avenae | reverse complement strand
GGTTAGTGATGAGTGATTTACTAGGGAGAGAAGAGAGGGGGAGAGGAAGGAAGAAGGAAGGAAGGAAGAAGGAAGGAAGGAAGGAAAGGGAGAGGAGGGAAGAGGGCGTACGAGGGAGATTCTGCAATGCCAGGAAGCGAGGGGATTTCAGTAGGTCTGGCGTGTTGGAGCCCTGTTAATGAGATAGCTGTGAGTATTCTGATCGAAGGAGAGGTGAGGTGCAAGGCGGCACGTTTCTCGAAGTAGCCACCTCAGGTCGAAAGAAGGGCTAGATAAGGTACGTACGAATTGAAACCCAGTCAGCAGCAACAACGGTACGCAAACCATGCTGATCGAGATATCAGTACACACATCCCTCAGAATTCTCCTAGTCAAGTAATGACAAGACAAATCATAGGATTGCATTCCAACTCTCATATCACAAATTCCAAACTCGGTTCAAGCCTCAAGTCTTGGTACCCGGGAGAGAAATGAAGGCACGTACTGAATGCCGATATTGACGGGATTATGGTGGTAGGCTCCATACTGTGATTTTTGGTCAGTCAGTCGGTCATTCATTGTAAGTTCGTGATTCTCGAAGCTCAACATCTGCTCCGGTCAAGATCCTCATGTCCATCCCATCTTTCTCCAGCTTGTCCCATCTCATCCATAAATTACAGCATAAAAGTCCTTCAACTCGAAAATGCTCGAAGGCTAGATAATAAAGAACGGCTGAGAGATCGATAGATTCCGATATAAACATTAGAGGAGAAAATGATATAAAAACAGCATGCAAAGAAACACTAGCTACCTGAGACGAGGACGATGAGACAGGTTGGAGAAGCAGGAGGATAGATGGCAGTACTCACGAACAGCAGCTGTTTCTCTAAATCGAATTCCTTCATCTCGACGACGGAATTCCCTTCGATGCCTGCTAATTATCTCCCAAAAACCCACACGAGAATACAGTCCTCCAAGCCAGAGAAAGATACGATTCGACACGTACGGATTCGTCTACCTCAGAGAGAGCAGAAGCAGACCAGCTCTAGATAGCGCGTGAGGGAAGATGAAGATAAAGATAAGATAAGGCAGTACAGTACAGTACTATAAAATCAAGCCTCAAACCCCGAACAAAAGATACCCATCTAAAGCACCAAACAGGTGGGCCTACAAATGGTCAAAATCTTGCAGTCTGATGATTATCATACAATACACCACGAGCCAAACAAGGCCGCCGACGTTCAGATAAACCTCTGCTTACATGGCCATGCCATGCTTAGGTATGCTTGCATCCCCACCCCATCATCCCCACCGACCTCGGTCCCGACGGTCCGTTTTCTACGCCCGTCCAGTCCCGTTCCTGCCTGGTCCCATGGCGGGCGCGATTATCCGTCTCCCGATGTCCGTCTCTCCGCAAAAGTGCTCGGTAGGTAGCTCGAAGTGGAAAGGCTGTCCCGAAGAAGGTTTGCGGTGGCTCGATCGGGAGGGCTGGATGAAGAGAGGAGGATACCGTGGAACTTTATTAGACACATGTGGTGCATTTAGTTGTGATCGAAAGTAATGATATAGACGGTGCTTAAACATGTATGTGTGGATATCTGCTTATGGGCATCTTTCTTCTCATGGTAGTTACAAATATTCACTTGCTCCAGTTTTCACGTGAGAGAGAGAAAGAGAGTCGGAGCTGAAGACTGATTTTAGGAGAAATCCCTGATTATCCCTGAATTCAAGTCACCTCCTGTGGCATTTGAATAGCTAGTGATGCGAAGTCACGATCATTCTGTCAGCTCTGCTCTGTATATTCCAGACTCGCAAGGTCTTCTCGTGCTGTTTCATCGCATCCCAAAGGTAGCTATTACTCTTTCCACCTGCGAATGAATACGCACTCGATCGTCTCTGTCTACGTGCCATAAAAACATTCTTCTTGATTCTGATAAAGATTAGCTCATGTTTTCTCTTGGTCGATAGCAGAGCCCAAAGAGGTACTTACAGCTAGCTCATGGTACGCATCTGTTCTTCTATACGTGCGCAGGGCATTGAATTATTTCGAGATGAAGAAATGGGTGTCCGAATATCTTGACAAGACTTTCAAATTCTGATCACCAAGGTCCGTCCCCTGCAAATGCTCATATTGGCCAAAGATTGCTCTTCGGTACCGTGAGACTGGTCCTACGCATCTGCACCCAAAAATCTCACTTCCATCCTCCTCGGACCTGCGCCTTCAATTCTCTAGCCGTGTCTAGCTGCATCTTGAAATCGTGATAAAGCGTCTTGATAATCTTAGTCTTTTCCCAATCATCGACGACCTTATTGGCTAGCCTTTTGATCTGTCAGTGATCACTTGGTATGCTAATCTTCCACTTTCAAACTTACTTCATGAGTTTATTAGTCTTCAGTTTGGATCGCTCTGCCAATGAAGCAGGTGTTAAGTAATTTTGCTCTTCGAGCTTGCTGACCACCCAGTCGTTTAGATGCCAGCGCCAATGGATCAAAGTGTGAGCTTGTTCGGCATTTTGCTTGCAAACACTGAAAGTAGATAAGTTAGTGAGCCTTATTATAAGCAGATTCGGACATCGTCACGAAAATATTGCCGCGAGAAGTTGCAAAAGATTACAAAGGGCAGTAATTGTACATACCTGCCAGACATCCAGACTTTGTCTTTGCTTGGTAGTGGATGACCCTTGCTATTCACAGAAGCCCTATCGCTATCTTCATCATCCTCTTCGTCCCCTTCACTATCATCATCGATGTCTTCAAGTGTTGCTTTGTGGTAAGCCTTTCCAACGAATTGGATAGCGAACGACGGATGGTGATTGCGGTGGTTACATGGCTCACACTTGGATTCGCCTAGCACGCTGATACCTTCTCCAGGAGCCAACTTTGTGATTAGAATCTGGGGTCGGGCATATACAGACCGGGTGAAATCAGCCGTCCACTGGGTGGAAACGAATTTGCTATCAGCGAAGCCGAGATATTCAGTGTCTCTGTTGCCGCAAAAATTAGCATGTTGTATACATGACTGAATAGGACATTATGGGGGAAAAGTTTATAGTATCTTACAGCTTCTGAAAAGCTTGGTTGTAGACTGGATCGTCCCAAGTGAAGCCTGGGTTCAATTTGTTCTGCACCATCCACTCGACTACATCCCTGAAATGTTCCTTCATCGGCTTATGAGCCGCTTGCGTGAATTGTAGTGGCATCAGAGAAGCATAGTCCGGGACTCCCAAAGGACCTTCATCATCCGTGATAACGAACTCTGACTCGCCAGCCTCTTCATCGCTTGAGTCTCCACGTTGGCGACGTACTTTGGCTTTCGAGGGCTTCTTAACTTGTCCCGGGGAGTCCTCCTCGTCATCGAACTCATCCAACTTCTGAAACTCATCCTGATCGTCATCATCTTCTTCTATTTCAGATTCGGTTAATTCCTCAATCTTCTCGCCAGCTCTTCTACGCTTCAACAGCTCTAATTTCTTTTCTTTAGCCGTTCTGTGTCGACGAGCTGTCGCTTGTCGTGTCCGCATTGATGTCTCTGGAGAATTTATAATATTCCTCGCTCGCTTTTTACCCTTTCCATTTCCTCTACTATTCGTAGCCCGAGATAGCTTATTGATTGCAGGGAGATCACTATCACTGTCTGGGCTTGCAGCTGGTCGATGCCGCTTTGGTGGTGATGGGACAATCGCGTCAGAATCATCTGATTCGGTGTCTTCTCTACCCCGCTTCATAGGTGATAAAACAGGTATGTCTTCATCTTCGTCATCGACTGGGAATCTGGGCGCTGCACGCCGCTTCAAGGGGGAGGACCTGACATCCTCCTCCGAGTCAGTATCTGGCTCCTGCGGTTTGTGAAGAGGTCGCTGAGAACGCTTAGGAGACGACACGATTGGATCATCCTCCTCCTCGTCCTCGTCCTCGTCCTCGATATCGCTTTCAACATTGAGGAAGACTGGCTTTAGCTTTTCCCGTAATATTGTTGACACTGGCTTCGCTTTCGTCTTGCCCTTGCCATTCCTAAGGTTTGGTAGCTGCAGTTCATCCTCGGATTCTGAGAGCGAAATCGGATTTGCGCGCGTTGCTCTTCTCTGCGCGACAGGCTTCTCAGGTGTAGATTTCGAAGGTTTCTTGCTAATCGCCCCAGTAGCCTTGTGATCTCTTGACCGTGTAGCCTTTGGTCGCTGTACTTCTATCTCGCTATCGGAAAAGGTTATTACCTCACGCTCTTGTGTGTTTGGCGTGCCTCGGCCCTGCCTCGTTTTCTTGTTCATCTTGGATGGTGTAAGATGCGTGATTTCAGCTGCAGAACCACTAGATGAATCTACGACCCCAAAAAGTTAGTTATACTAAGTTGTGGTGCTCTCCCTCTTTAAGCCAAACGCAAACATACCGGCAGATTCTTCGCGCCTCATCTGAGAGGACTTTTTAGGTGTCGGCATTGTATTAAACAGTTTCTTTGCGATATTTCTCCTTCCCTTACTCTGGTTGGGCGCAATTGTGTCAAGCCCCAATCCGTCATCCTTTCTTCCCGAAGAGCCTGCAATTTCATCATCACTATCATCGTTTCCCTCATCTGCAGGTTTCTGCAGGCTTGAACTTGGTGTGGACCTCTTCCCAGGGAGTTCGTAGCGCACATGCGCCGGAGTCATGTTCGCTGGCGATGAGCTGCCGACTGGGGCAAAGGTGAGACGGGTCTGTTGCTGCTGGCGCGAGGCCCTGCGCTTGAATTTGGGGGGCATGCTGGACAGTTTCTCAATACTGCATTGTAGAGATACTTCGAGAGCGGTCGCGGCGCGTCAAGTAGGATGTGGTAGATGCTTCAGATCGTGGAGTTACGGATCTGTCGCATATGCTGGTAAGTTTGATCACTGTTATGGAACTACTGCGAGATGCAGATTCAACGAGCAAAAAAGCAAGACTGGAGCTGTAAAGTTGCAATATGTTTGTAATCGAGGGAGGGGCAAAAAGCTCGAGGAGATTCTGAGGTGGTAGCGTAAACACGAGCTCACGTGTAGTGCGGGAGGAGGTTTAAATACACTAGTGTGCCTCTGTAAACCACTGAGGATACCTAGATACAACGAAAAATATGGAATATAGTGAATTACAACAAGAATCAGGCAAACTTAGTTTGGGCTCGCCATCGTATTTTTGTCAGTTCAAAAGATGGTAGTCAAATATTCAGTGAACATGAGAGTGAACAGCAAATGATGCTGTACTCGACCGTTGCACTCACAAAACCCAAAAGATAAATGGTCTGTATTCAGACAGCCTGCAGGTAAGATCTATGACATGCCATTTTTATCTCTATTTCTCATCTCAGAAGTGATTCCAAGTCTATTCTGATGAGAATTACACGAGAAATCAGAAGGTGATTTACTATTGAGTAAACTCTTCCACAAGAATGCAATTCTGCTCCACTCTCGACTTATATGTTAGTGGGAAAGGGCCCAAGAGGAGGTTCTCAAGACCTACAATTATGGGATATCTGCTTGAAGTTCTCTTGAGGTGAATAGTGCAATTTATAAATTTCCAAGGTATAGTCAAATACGAAATGCTGTAAAGTATAAAGTCTTTCAAGTACAGAATATAATCAGAATTACTCTTCAGTGACGATCAGCTGTTCTTTCGGCCCATGGACTTCCTCCTCGTCCAGTATTTAGTTTGCTACATATTTCTTCAAGAATGGTCACCACAGTGGCGCGGCATCATCGAATCTAAGTCCAGCGCTTTATCCTGACCCCAAGCCTTCATTTTGCTGAACACATTCTGCACCTCCTTCATTGCAGTCATGCTCTCAATCTCAAGCACTGCCTCAGCACTCAACCCAGCCGCCATAACATCTCCCTCGAAAGGATGAAAGGGATATTCATCAGCATTGCATTTCACCCATTTCCCATCAGTAAGCTCTCGTCCTTTGCCACCCTTGACTGGATGTGGTGGCACCTTGCCTTCCCTCAAGTATTCTCTGATCTTACCAATCGTGCATTTGGATACTGCTGCTATACTGCAATGTCCCATTGAATGCTGCTCAATGAGCCCCGCATCGACGAATTTGCGAGCCATTTTGACGCCTGCGGCTAGAGGTGTCACAGGGTCCGCAGTGTTGCTGATGAAGAGTACTGGGAATGCTGTCTTAATGGGATCAGCCTTGTGGGATGGATGGTCATCCCAACGCATTGGGGGATCGATGGCTTTGACAGGGTACGCATCGCAGGAGATCATGAGTGTCATCCACACATCTGCCCAAGAAGATTCATTGGCCATTTTCTCGTACGTTTCTTGAAGTTCGGGGAGGGTGTCATTGAACTGTTGTTCTTGTGAGTCTAAGGAATCCATTGATGGCGTGGTTCTACTTACAGGATATCTTTTGTCACTACACATGATAGCTATTTGTGCCTCGTTAGGGAATAGCTCTGCTGTTAAATTCGTAGTGCATATTGCCTCTGGCTCTTGGACATAGGTCATCTGTCCCAGAACATCGTCATCTCCGCGAGATAAGCGATCGAAAATCCATGCGACGACGTTGAAGCCCTTGTTCGGAGAATACAGAATCGAAAACAGAAGCCTCCTGACAAAACTGTGGGTGAAGATCATTGGCTGTTTTGACCACTCGTGGATTAGAGTGATTGGGGTCTGCTTGATTCTGTTTAGTACTGCTTGGAATCTAGTTTCGATATCGGATATCTCATCTCCGGGTCTGTACAATGCACATTGCTCATTTGCCTTGTGACAATAATACGAGAACGAGTTGGAGATCGCATCCGCATCTTGGATGCTTCCGCGCCAAACTGGAGAAACGTAATGGTCTGCGTCAACAACACCATCTACAAAGGCTTAGCAAATTTCCAAGGTCTCAATAGCATATATCCAGTGATCATACCTAGGATAACTCGACCGACTCGGTCCGGAAACATTGCCGCAAAAGTAGCTCCAAGTAGTGTCTACAACAAACTGTCAGTACTGAAATTGGCGATTCGCGTATGAGACACTAACTCCGTAAGAAAAGCCCCAGTACACAAGTTTCCCCTTTGTGTCTAAACTGATTACTGGCTCATCCTCATATTGGTCTTTGTCACCAATTTTTTCTCTCCACTCATCCCAAGCATCAATTATACTTAGCATATCGTGCGAAACACTCGGAGTATGGAGATATTTGAGGATGCTGTTATTGCCATGTACAGCGTCCTTCTCCCCACAAAGTTTGCCAACTGTTCTTGCCCTTAGGTCGAGTTTCTGCAGAGTATCTGCGCTCGAGTTGACATTACCCAGAGCGCTCCCCGAATTCTGCCAGACAGATCTGTGAAAATTCCCTCGCATATAATCCTCACTACTGGCTTCAGATGGATCCCCATTCTTTCCAGGAACTGGCCATGCGAAGCAGTCTGCTCGAGGAGTAGTGGCACCGATTCCACGTGGATCGAATCCAATGATATCTTGATCTTCGCCTACAATTTTCTGCAGCATAGAGCCCGCACCTGCTGCGAATCCGACTCCAGAACCACCAGGACCACCAGGGTTTAGTAGCAAGGGTGAATTAGAGGCTTTGCGAGACCCTGTGTGCTTCCCTGGCACCAGAATCAAAGCGATATTGACCTTTGGGTGATCCACTGAAGCATTCAATGGACGATTGTAGTCCATTGGTACAGTGAGCCTTGCGCACAGAGTGTTTTCGTAAAAACATGGTACCCATACCAACTTCTCGCTGGGAATGATCTAATGAAAATCAGCACCGAATTTTCACTGTGAAAGTGCGACAACAAACCGAATCAAAATTCCAGTGTCTCTCCTCAACTCCGGTTATAATACCATCAGTCCACTTCGGAAAGGTACCAAATGAGTGCCAAACAACAATGAAGAGGACAACACATGCTGCAGTCTTCAGCCTTCCCCACCCACTTCTGCTACGGGCATTGCTCGGCTCAGCAATCGGGTTGGTATGGTCTGCTTCACCATAGAGAGAGCCAGTCTTCTCACTGAAGTAAACGTCCTTATACTTTCTCGAATCCATCGCACTCTCGTCCGCCATATTTTCGTCACGAGTTCACGAAAGATGCAGCTTCAAGTTTGACTGCTTGAGTCTCACCAGGTCAATCAATGCAGATGTAACTTCTAGAGATGAGAGCTTGCCCCGACTTATTACTGTTACGCGCGTTGGGACGTCAAGGCGGCAGCTTTACGACAGCCTAGTTCCAGTAGTAAAGAGCGTATCCAGTCGGGTCATATCTTATGCCGATACATAAGCAGCGTTCGCATAGTTCTTGATGCAGCGCGCTGTGCATGCATGAACCGAACTGTGCCTCAGAGTTTCCATCCCCGCGTTTGTTGATCCGACCTTCTCATTGGCGAGGTGCTAGGGCCTGTAAGTGAGCCTGTCTCCCGGTGGACATAAAAAGGAGTTAGCCGTAATCACACCAAAACTCACCCTCTTCAGCAACCTTGTATTAAACAACTATTGTATCAAATTATATGCTTGAAACTAGAATCTCGAGAAGTTTTCTAGTTGACACGAAATGACAAGTTTCAAGTGATTTTTTTCTGTATTCTATCGAGTAGTAATTAGCTATCGATGCACTCAAGGACATCAATATGTCCCGCATTTTAGGTGGAGATAGCTCCCTACCTAGCTACTCTACTCGAATTTCAGCCCTCCTCAGTCTACCTTAGGCTGCTACACAGCTCGACCTATTCGTAAGCAAAGAGCTCTAACGTAGTATCCTTTGAATGCGCTATCAAGTTCTTTTATTCTTTTAGAGGTCTGGTTATATTGATCATCTATCGTTGTTGAATTGTATTACACTATGGGGGGTGACTTTTGGTTTATCTTTGCGTAACTGCGGGGTAATTATGTCTATTGGGAGCCTGTGAAACCTTAATGCTGTATTGCGTGTCCTCGCAATCGCGACAGCATGAAGTCCGTCTTGATAAGACATCCCATGCCGCGGGCAGATAGCAAACATCACCGTCTGTTTTCATCGGTGAAAGGCTGAAGGCACAGATCGCAGCATTTCCTTCAAGGAGTTCCCTTTCAAAAACACACGTCTGTAGTAGAAGGCAACGCGTGGAGTACAGTATTAGTACAATCCTACCATCAGTGACTCGCAGGTGCGGAGCTCTACGAAGCCTATCGCTCTACTACGAAGAACTATTGCTCCATTTCTATAAACTTGTTTTGCAAGCACTATATTGTTAGATCGTCTCAGGTATGGCGGACATCCAGAATCCGAATCGCCTCAAGGTCTACCAACAAAAGCCCCTCTTCCAACGGCTCCGCTACCTACTACGAATTCACATCATCAAGTTCCTGTTGGGTATTTACTTTCGCATTCGGGATCTACCTTTGGTTCGCAACATTTCGATTCTTCCGACCTTTACGAGAGTCTATCCTTGTCGGCCAACCCTCACCAACCGTATCTTCATCCCGAAGTCATACAAGCCCGACGATGCCTTACTACCCCTCTTTCTCGAAATACATGGGGGTGGATTCGCGATGATGACCCCTCAGGGCGACGACAAGTTCTGCTCCGAATTTGCGAACAAGAATAAAGTCTTGGTCGTGTCCGTAGATTATCCGAAATCTCCTGCACATCAGTATCCAGTAGCCGTACAAGCAGCCACTGATCTCGTCAAAGCGATATTGGCAGATGATACTCTGCCGTTCGACAAGAATAAGGTAGCAATTGGAGGTTTCAGTGCTGGAGGAAACCTGGCACTTGCCGTTAGTCAAGATGACAGCCTACAAGGGAAGATTGGAGGGGTTGTGGCATACTATCCTCCAGTCAATTGGACCACAACACTTGAGGAAAAACTTGCTACGAAGCCAGAGGACTCACCATGGGACAGTTTAGAAGCCAATGGTCCTGCATTCGACTGGGCCTACCTTCCCCCGGGAACGAATCTCGAAGATCCTCAGCTTAGTGTTGCATTCGCTCCTAGAGATAAATTGCCGCCGAAGCTTTACATCCTCGGTTGTGAACTTGATCTGCTCTGCGGAGATTCTGAAGTCATGGCAAGGAATCTGGCCAAAATTGGCGGTGGTCACAGAACCGGCACTGAACATGTTTGGGAGCAGAATGGTATAAAGTGGGAAAAGATCTTGGGCGAGGAACATGGTATGTGAAGATCCTGGCTGTGGGGTATTTTGCTAATTATATCTCAGGCTTTGATGCCGTGCCAGCTTTTGGTGAGAAGCAAATTCGGGTTGCAAACCGGAGAGACAGGATGCATACGGATGTTTTCCAGTGGCTATCTAAGGAGGTCTATATTTAACATATTGTAGGTAAACTGCAGTGTCTTTAGCTTTCGAATTAGTGTTGGCAGTCTCTTCGAGTTTGCCCTTTGCTGCTACAAATTTTGTTAGGTGGAATTTCGGCCAGATGCTAGTCAAGCATTAATGCACCAGCCATGTATATGATTCGACGGTAGACGATATACAATTTGAATTAGGGGTACTTCTTCTGTCTTTTACTCGTCTGGCATTGCAAATCGGTAGTGTCTGAGACGCACTCTGTTTACAACCTATCATGTTGGTATTTAACTCTTGTGCCTGTTCCTTGCATTCGAACTTACCTGGGCAAGGCAAGACATGTTCGACGCCAGAAGCTTCCCGATTTCAAAAGCCTGGATTTCCGATCTTGTGTTTCGTTCGTTATAGTGAGTACACTTTTCGGTTGTTACCAAGATCGTTACCCTTTAAGGAAACATCTCGAAGACAAAGTTTCAGATTTTTAGTCCTTGATTCAACCTCAAATAGGAATATGCCATTCTCATTAGTTGTAATTATAGACCTGGGGAAATGTGGCTGCCTCGAAGACAAATTCTGTTCCGCGCTGAGGTCTTGAGCACTCGGCACGTGATGCTGTTTCCAGCAGACTTGCTTGTTCTAAAGTGCTATTATACAATACACTGTCTGAAGGTGCCAAGCGGAGTGATAGGTAGCTACTCAAGACTTTCCAAGAACGACATCAGATCTCCAAGCAATGTCTCCATTGTTTCCCCATGGGCACTCCCGTTGACAAGGTCCTAGCGAATCATCTTAGCACATGCTAAGCATGTCCAAGAAATAAGTTAAGATCGCCGAGACACAATATATTCAAATCGGGGGCACTTCAGTGGTTGTTTCGAACTCTGGCCAAGAGCTGTAAAGGCATTGCCCAGAGTAGTGGATCGTAAGCCAAAATTTCAGTGCTTGACAGTTTTCCTGACCAGTCCACCTCCAAGTGTCTAGATACTGGGGTGGCTTTCATCTCAAAGCCGCCTGACTGGTCAATCTCGTGTATTTTGGGATTTCAAGTGTCACGAGCAGTTTTAGTCGTGGCAGTTGTAGGCGACGCTGAGACCGCTTCGAGTTCCGCCAAGAATATTGGCAGTTACAGAGCCTCTGCCACAACCCAATTTGGGTGCCATGTCAAACAACCCCGCGACTTCACTTAAGCCGCCGAGAAGTGCTTGACAGGGCACAACCTCAGTGCTAAACCTTGAAATACCTTCGTCTTTTTTTTGCTTGACATATCAGTAGTATCACTTGGCGTTTCTTGACTTGAGCATATGTCCGACGGACTCAATTCTGTCTATGTTCTCTATCACATCCATGCTCAGCGTACGAATTATCCCATCGTGGCATACCTGGTCGGCCGAAGTGAGGGGGGGTCGGGTTCATACAATCGTCTTTCTTTACATTGGAGGTGTCTCCGGCCACGATCTCTCCATATGTCCATATAAGAGACTTCCATTCCTTCCCAAGCGTTTTTGATCTGCAGCCGCGCTCCAATTATCTTCATTCATACCAAGTTATCAGAAGCTTGACGCTCTATCATACTCTTTCCTTCCACAACTTTTTAATACTACCGACCACCTAAGCCTCGATCTACCCTGCAGTCATGCATTCCAACTACATTCTTGCCATTGCTCTCTTCTCTGCATGCCTCCATGCCCTTCCTCTCAATATCGTCCTTGGATCCTACTCGCCTGCGCTAGTTGTCGGTGATGGAGAGATTTCATTTGGCGGTAAAACCGACGTATCAAACCTGATGAACGCTCTTCAGGGCGCCGGAGTCGGGGGCGCTGCAGCGGCTGCTGCTTCTCCAGCTCAACGACAAGAACCGGATGCTGCCGCAGTTGTTGCTGCTCCGGACACACAATCTGTACCCAAGAAAACTACTCAGATCACAGCCCTCCAAGGAATGGGTAAGGAGATCGCGCCTCGTGTTGTTGAACTCCACCAAGCTGCCAACAAGAGAGACTTGAATGGTTTCAACGCTGCTCTGAACTACGCAACTAATGCCATGAAGATTAGTCCTGAGATTCAAGTTGGTACTGGGGAGCACGGCTCGGGCATTGGAATACTTCAAAAGGCTGGTGGAGCCGCTCCAGCTGCCGGTAAACCCGCGCGCATAGCACGAAATATTGGAAAGAGAGACCTGTTTTCGCCGAAGATGAAGACTACTGTCACAACTATGTTTGTTCGTGGAGGCTCTGTGCCAGCATCAGGTACGATAGATCACAAGTTTATCATTGAATCACACTAACAATTATGCAGAACGCAGCGAAGATTCTTCTATTGAGAAGCGCGAGCCATCATCGCCGTCATCAATTGACGGTGTCAACCTTCATATGGCTGAGGGAAAAGTCGCTGAACTTACTTTTGTCGAGACGCGTGAGGTCGATGAGGACATCGAGGTTGAGGACATTGAGGTTGAGGAGTGACACAGTGTCGTCTAAGCTATGAAGCAACGAGGATAAGCCAGAAGGGGCAGGACAGGATATACCAAAAGGGGACAGTTGGGATATACAAATGTTCTCCCCCGCTCATATTAGTGGATTTTGAGCGTGCTTTGCATGGTTGGTCCTATCTTGATCGGGGCTTTCACGAGGTACATAATGTTTTTGTTTAAGCGAAGGACCAGTCAGCAAATATGTGGGCAAAAATTGAACCTCATATTAAGCACTCTGCTCTACTTTCGTTGACCTCACGTGCCCTCTCCGATCTATGACCCTAATTTGTGAGTCTCTCTGCCTCTTATCTAAGCCATCGTCACACTTACAACCACACAAGGCCTATCCCCAATTCTTCCCCGACGGACGTTGCACTCGCTTAAATCCCCACCCATGCCCAGGGTAGCACGCCCAGTTCGCCCAGTCCTTGTCAAATCCTAGTCGGATGAAACAAGCCTCCATGGAGAACGAGCAGGGCCATCCAGAACAACCTCCGGCCCATACATCCGGGAACAGTTAAGCTTCTTTCAAGCATAAATGCATGCAACCAGTGATACGAACAGGTGGAAGATGTTTGAGCGCTACACCAATGAATCTTGCCAGGAAGTACCACATGCCATGCAACTTTGGCAACCGCGTGTGATTTCCTTCTAGCTTGTACAAAGGGCCAATGATCGCCGCTTGAAATCCGTCGTGTGCCGGGAGGCTATGAGTAGGCTATATTTTGCCGAAGAAATCGTTGAGAGTTACCGTTTTCGTTACCTGATCACCTCCTATGCGGATTACTTTTCTGCCAACTCGAGCGTGTCCTCAGAAGTTACGCAATCATTTAGGTACGTATAGTCACCATCACAACCACAGACAATCTATGTAGCTATATCTTCATGACTACTGTGAAGCAATCTGAGTATTTTGAAGAGATTGATATTCCAAATACATACCTCGGTTTCCAAGTACATGAATTAGACAGATGGGATCAAAACCAAGTGATTACGCACTACTAAGCAAAACGTTCTAGACCTTACAGAGAAAAGCTACAACATCGTTGGAAACGCATCGGACTTTCGGCTTTGAATCGTGGAGTTTCCTCTTGCTCCATACCTGGAAACCCAGGGACAAGTGCTCTTGATCGCCTGAAGTCGGCTGGGTCCAACTTGGCTGTGGGGACGCACGTCCTAGCACAAGAAGCTTGACAAAAATAAGCTGTCAAAACGTACAGGACTTGGCATTTATATGCCGCTTCGCAGGCCAAGACAGGAAGCGGGTGTTTTGCATCCTTCTCGGTTCTACTTGCTGTATGGGAAGCCAAGATATCGAGAAGGAATCCTTCGAGCGTGCTCGCAACACGAAAACTATCGTATCTTTTACGGGAGGAACTCATGTAAATGAAGCATCGGCATGTAGGAGAGATGCGATTCAACCAGTTCACGCCTATAGAAGATATGAATAGATGCCCAAAAGGCCAAGTTGTTTTGACGTTTTGAAGGATCGAATTAGTTCGGTTGTCGTTTGCATTTCAGCCCTCTCTCATCTCAATTCGTATCCCTTATCCTTCACAGAAACTTCTTCTCAACTACTAGTGCCTTGCTAGTTTTGGTGTACAGTGGACACGCCTCTACTTCCTTCACCCACAACGTCCACGGGCGATCTTGAGATGCATCATTCATTTTCAGAGATCCAGCCACTTGCTCTTCAGTCAAGTATTTCATATCTTCGAGTGCGGAAGACGAGGATCCTGCTGCGCTGAGATTCATGTTCATCGAAGCATTTCGAATGAGTAGAGCATTGGTTTGGATACCAGCGTTCACATGTGTGTAAACAGCTCGGTACACGGCTTGCTTGATACTCGTTCCGACTGTCGTAAAGCCATGAGAAGTCATGAGAACCTAGATAGGGACGTGTCAACCTTGAGCTTTCCATTTTGAAGTTTCGGAAGACGCAAGGGATGCGACTTGACATGGTGCATTGCGGATTGACTGATGTTTCGGTATGGCCAAATAAAGAATCCAATAAACTTACGACGGTATGGTCATGGCTTTTCGAACCTTCTTTTGAGAACTTAGACGCTAGGCTCGCCCCGAAAGATTGTGAGTTTACAAGCATGTCTTGCTGGTCGCCTGGTCTGTAGAGCGGTGTGATGTCGAAAGTTGGTACATGGGTTCCTTGATCATTTGTTAGCTAAGGACATCGTTTGTCAATTGTTGCGAATAGTCGTACCCAAGAAGCCTGCTATGTGAAAAGTTGGCTTCATTGGCACCTCAGACATGGTGTATGGGAGGACCGCATCGGAATGGCTATGTACAACACTATTGATATGAGGGTATTGTTTGTAGATTTCGCTATGGATATATCTTTCTTGATAGCCTTTCTTAGCATTCGGATCAACTGAAGCTATGTTAGTGGTCTGAAGAAAGCTTTGTAACAATAAATGTGTGAATCGGGACGCAGAGTGTTTCCTATCAGAAAGGGGGAAACCATGGGTAACTAGGAACTGAGAATCATGTCCTACCAGGAGAAGCATCCGATACATGATACGGGATGAGATCTGATTGAGAAGACACTAGAGCTGGTGCTTTATCTCCAGACATGATGAAGACATCAGGCTTCTCCGGGTGTCTAAGAGAGACATGACCATATGCGTCGACGACATTGTGATAATGGAGAATATTGTTTGCCAGGACGAGAGTTTCAAGCTATCTCATATTAATTTGTGAACCCTCAGATTACACGTTGATTATCATTTGAGGTTGTTGGTGTTAACATCGTAACCCCGCGGAATTGAGGGGCAAATCTACCCCGCCTTAAACAGAGATCGTGTCAGAGACAACTTACTTGCTTTCTCAACTCCGTATAACCTGGTCCCATAGATACCATTTGAGCGGATGTTACCCGTTCGTGATAGTTCTGGAGCTCTTCGAGATTTTTCTGTCTGTAGGTATGACTTCGACTGGTTGTACAGTGGATAGTCTCCTACTTTCGATGATGACATAGCTTTAGCTGGACACAAGCGGATCCAAACATCCGAATGGAACAGCATCAAATACTTCACAATTCTCCGTGACACTCAATGGAAGAATCGGGTGCTATCATTTACTCTCAAGCTGTTTAACTTCAATGATAACTCAGCTTGTGATACAGAACGCCGGTGAGATGCGAACAATTGTTATCTTCGTACCTCCACGAGCATCCACACCAAACTCTCTTTTACGGATGATCGACCAGAAGAAGAAGGTGTGGCAAACACTACCAACCTGATCTAGAAGGCACATGGAACATATTCGAGATGTACTAGCCGGCCCACCTCCAGTTTCGCTCGGGGCTCGCTTACTGTCGGGGAAAGCGAATGTCACAGGCAAGCAAAACTGTCACAGCTCAGATAGCCGAGGCAGTCTTTTCCCACCAA
>JACBAH010006857.1:0-16079 GCA_014282315.1 Neospermospora avenae | reverse complement strand
TGGTGGGAAAAGACTGCCTCGGCTATCTGAGCTGTGACAGTTTTGCTTGCCTGTGACATTCGCTTTCCCCGACAGTAAGCGAGCCCCGAGCGAAACTGGAGGTGGGCCGGCTAGTAGTCATACTCGGGGATTTTGGCCCCCCTCTCTCTTGCCTCTCCTCTCGCCAGCCTGCTTCTCCACCAACCGTCAACAAGCAACTCGACCTCGAACTCCACCCAGACTCGGACTCGGCATTAGCCAGACCTTCGGCCAGCTGCTGGACCTTGCCCATTATTCCGTCGTCCCCTAACTTCTCATTCCTTGTACCATTGCGTCCTTGTATGTATCAGCCTGCTTGTTTTCTTACCTGTTGTCCCTCACATCTTTCACTTACAGACCATCTCATCTGACTCCGTAGAACGTAAGTGGCGCCAAAAGCCGAGACAAGACCTGTGTCAAGATGGACTATTAATGGTCACCATCCATATCAAACTTCTGATCATTTACACTTTCTCGCGCGGCTTTTATTCTTTCCTCCAGCCCACAGCCTTTGCCAATTCTCACTAGCTTTCTTCCTGCGAGCGCCTCTCATGTACTGCATCCACCCCACCCACTCACTACTGTACTCAACCCTGCCCTTGCCCTTCACTCTATCTCACGATCCCTACCTCTGATTCCCTGCCCGTGAATTAAGTATCCGCCGACTAATGTCAAACTACTGTCTACTACGACTATTTTTCGCCTACTCCCCTCATTTAGAAGCACAATATGACTGATCGGGTTTCGCGTCCGCGACTTAAACGCTCGTCTCTGCAGTCTGCCTCTCCTCCATGGTGCCGTCTCCGTCTGGCGTGCCCGTGGCTGAACTATATAGACCTCCGCAGGACCCTGGGGGAGAAAAGCAATTAAGTACGACATCTCGGCGACTATCGTGCTTCGACACGAATTGAGGGTATCGTCAGTTCTGTATATTTATCAATTGAGCTCCAGCACCTTGGATTCACGGCCTTCTGGTGATCTAGCCTCGGTCTTTCGTTCTTCTTCCGCATATCGTTATAGTTTGATCATTGGCCATCCCATTGACATCGTTGCTTTCGATACAGTACAGTCTTTCGTCTTACTCATCTACCTCATCCTCATTTTCATATGGTCGGCATTCTGTTTACAAATACGAAATTCGAAGCTTTGTCCAGTCGAATCCTGATTCTGGGAGCTCCCTGGTTTTGCTACCTCCTCAATAAACGACACTCCTACCACGGCCAGATCAATCTCATCCAGAGACTTTTACAAGTGGGAAACTTCGACTAGTTCTCAACTTGGTCAGCACACCTCCAGTAAGGCACACAACCTACTCGACTGGGTTCAATTGTCGTCTCGAGACTGTCTTAAGCGATCAAACCGCCACTTCTCGACTCATTGCATCGTCCATCCAAGTCTTGCCTCTCCATATCTCACAGTGGTAATTGAACTCAAGCTATAGAAGTAATAGCAAAGTCTTGGAGTCGATCCTCGAATTCGACTTTTGCCGTACTTGCGAATCTGACCTTACCACTTTGTTTAGACACCATGTTCGACCTTTATGATCTTGGTGGGTGGGCAATCGCCTTTTGGGTCTTATGGTAAGCCCTGATCCTTTTTTATCTTGGGACGAGCATGTGCCACTTTCCAAACCCTAGACAGCCGTCGATCAAGTCAGGACTAACCTTCCTCTAGGCTTCATCGTTATGTTCGAACCATTGTCAACTTCATTAGCCATTGGACTTACAAAACCATACAAATACCCGAAACACCCTCATACAGTGCGAAGGATGTGACAGTCGTGATACCCACTATTCATAACAATTTCGAGGAGTTGAAGGATTCCATACAGAGTATCCTGGCATGTCATCCTCACGAGCTTCTCCTGGTCACAACTTCCGACAAGTACCAAAAGCTGGTCAGTTTTGCAAAATCTCTGGAGGCAAAAAATATCCGTACATTCCACGTACCAATTGCGAACAAGAGAATCCAGGTCTGTGAGGCAATCCCGGAGGTCAAGACGTCCATTATCATTATGGCGGATGACGATGTCACGTGGCCGAGCACAATCTTGCCGTGGCTTCTTGCTCCTTTTGAGGACGCGAAAATTGGTGGTGTCGGACCAAGTCAAAGAGTAAAGCGAATCCGGTCCGGGCCGCTTGCAGATCTTCAATTCAACTGGCTTGGAGCTGCTTATATCGAGCGACGGAACTTTGAGATCTCCGCCACGCATGGGATTGATGGTGGAACCTCCTGCATGTCTGGTCGGACTTGTGCATTCCGCTCTGAAATCCTTCAAAATCCGCTGTTCTTGGACGGCTTCAAGACTGAGCGCTGGGGTCGATACCAACTCAATGCCGATGACGATAACTTTGTTACTCGGTGGTTGGTCAATCATGGGTGGAAAACCTGGATTCAGTACAATCCTCAGTGTGAGATCGAGACCACACTTGAGAATAACATCAAGTTTTTGTATCAGTGCTCTCGCTGGGCTCGTAGCAATTGGAGAAGTAACTACACCAGTCTCTTCACCGAGAGACGCGTCATCAGGTAAGCAATTTCTTGAGAAATGGGCCTCTGCTGCACTAACAACTATATAGACAACAACCTTGGTCAACGTACTCTCTCCATATTGCAACATTCACATCTCTCACATTTGTCTTCGACCCTTTGATTATCTACCTCCTTCACAACGCTGCTTACGATTTACCTGGAAATGGTTATTGGTATGCCACGTGGGCTCAGGCGATCTTCATGCTGTGGATCAAGATCATTAAATTGGTCGGGCTGTTCAGACGAGAGCCTTTCGACATTATCTTCCTCCCTCTCTCGATCGTGTTTGGATACTTCCATGGATTTATCAAGATTTACGCTGGTTTGACACATCGCATGGTTAGTTCCCACTTACCACACGATGGAATTTTGACTAACTTAGACAGACTTCATGGGGTAGTCGAGAAGACGGTGATACAAACGATAACGAGCGTATGAGCCCAAGAGGTCGCCGCAGCGAAAGCATTACACTCCCACCCGGAAACCACCCCGGCCTTGTCCGTTACAACAACGGCAAGATGGTCATCTATTCTCCTGATGAGAAAGAACAAATATATGTCTCTACGATCGAACAAGCGATTGATTCAGAAGATTCAGAATTGGAGGCGAGAGGCGAGAGTTCTCACGATACTGTTGATTTGAACTCGAATTCTAGTTCGATGGTGACGGTTCCCCTTGGACGCTAGTGCAGCATAAATCCAACTGCGGTTCCGTCTGTTGCATGAATTTCATTATACATTCTTTGGTAACGACTTTTACGATTCACGACTGGACGGAAACACGACTCAACCTTTGGCATTGTGAGGTCAATGGTAGAAATTGATCATGTGGTTTCCAGGCTTTGGTTGCTTTTGCATCGGAGATTTTTCTGGCTGCATGGGTGGAGTTTGGACCCTGAATGTCGGCATTACTGTTTGTTTTCTTTTCTGCATTGCTTAGCAGGGCTGGGAGATCAGTGGGCTCAACAGTACTACTCCTTCTAGACTGGGTAGACTTGTTCGAAAAGTACTCTTCTTGGCTTGGGACGCAGCTCCACACACGTGTGGTCTGGGGGATCGGTTGGCAGGCAAAAGGAATTGTAGCTTCGCTCCATTTCATGGTTGTATATTCCGGGACAAAGACATGTTTTGACCAGTGGAGATTCGCTCTGCTTGGCCTGCGAGATTTATAAAAGCCTGTACTCATGCTATCAATCTATATTCTCTGATCGGGAAAAGTTTCAGTGATATTCACTTTATCAATAAATCAGAGCCAAAAAGCCAAAAGCCACATTAAACATACTCCTTCTCGAATGCTCTATTGATAAGCCGGCTCTAGAGACAGCCAAAACCCATTCAGACCTGGGCAGTCTGACCCTCCAGTAACATTCAATGGAATACCCACTAGAGGCTCAATTGAAGATACTCCAACAAAGAATTGAGTTTGGCTAATTGGACAAGGCGAATTGCTTCAACGATCTAATCCAATCTCAGTGTAGGATGATTATCGGTGGCCTATCGGGACAGCAACCTCATCAGTACGGGAGATCAGACACTAGCACTGAATATCAGCGTCATGATCACTGCCGTGAATTGGACACGTTCATGCAATTCCCTTCCGTGACGAGAAAGGTAGAAAAAAAGTGGAAGTAAATTGCGAACAAGTCATCATCCTTGCCTCTGCCTGCGGCAGATGTGGAGGGAAATGCAGCAAGGCAAGGTGTGGATGGCAAGGGTATGATTGACGTGCTTCATTGACGTGGGCTTCGGAATGGTGGTGTGGTGTAAGTAGTGGCATATCATGGCAAGGTAGCCGAAGCGATAAGTGCTTGATACAGAAACTTGGCTTGCATGGAAAGGGAGTGCAGGATCGCCGATGAGCATCGTATGTACTTGTCTTTGGGAGAAAATGCTTATGAAATGAAGAGAACCTTCATCTTCTTTCTTTAATGACCGAAGTGGATATCCTTACGGATTGGTATTACAGCTGATCATACGATTTCTTTAGCCGGAGAGCGGGGGAAACGAGGAGAGTCAGAATGGGTGGAGACGAGCTGAGTATCTTGAGGACTCCGGATTTTGATTTATGGCGCCGAAGTATCAGGCTGGATGACCTTTGTTGGTGATTTTATGACAGGAATCTAAAAGGTGACATAGGGCCGAGTAAGGACGTTGCAAATACCACATTATGTACGAGTCAGCAAGTGGGTGAATTGCGTAGCTGTCACATTTCACATGCCTTTCACTTGCGCGTGTTAAGAAGGGTTGAGCTGGGTTTGCTTACTCGCTGTTTAGAACGGTAGACTCGGCTAAATTATCGATAAACTGCTTTCACAAGGTGGGTAAGAAATGATGGAAGGTTCGCTTTGGCGACGCAAATTAGGATCGTTTTCAACAGTTTTTAACAGGAGATTGTAGATGACATCTGATAGAATAGTAGTCAGAATTACCAGATACCCTATAAGGAACTTGTGGAACGGATCAATGTGGTCGCGTCCGAGTAAGATGTGGATGTGCTCCGCCAGTGATAACAAGGCAAGAGCGAGAGCCGGAAGCAGTGGGTGTGGTCTAGAGCTTGAGATGCACTTGCTCGTCCGACTCATGCATGCACATGCGTATGCAATGCAGATACGGGGATAGTGTGCTCTGCTGCATGTACGACGCTCGATCGGAGGGACCTGCATATTCGAAGGTGGGGTTAGTGGAATGGTATGGAGGTTTAATGGAGAGTGCACAGGAACATTTCGGAAGCATTTTTCCACTTCTGACATTGATACTGATTCAAATTCCCTGCTCCTAGGAATTGAGGGCATACACATGGGTTTACACTTGAGATTTAGCAGAGCCTTCAATTGAGTCTTCAACAGAGCTGACGTTGGATCAAGGAATGAACGGACCAGCCTGACGGCAGGACGTGCGAATTGTCTGTGCCGAAGCAAGTTCAACTAACTAGCTATAAGTCTCAACCTGGGTTATCCATGATATGACAGAGACGGCGTAATCCGAACTAGAGTAGATCGGGGATTTTAGCTTGTTTTCATCGACGTTTCGGTCTCTTTAAAGCTAATGCATGACAACAGAAACGACCTCAGTAGCTGCTCTAGTTTCTGATATAAGCAAGATTGAGACTATCTAGCCGCTTGGCTTGGGTGGGTGAGTAGTGCCGACTTGAAGGAGGGGCTAGTGAGCATCGAATATCAAGTTTAGCAGTGAGGGTGGGATGGAAACCAAGGTTTCCGTGTGAGAAGGAGGGGCTCAGAAACACATGTGACGATGTCACTGATCTTGCACAGAGACTGTCTGACAGAATGGGTTCATGGTTTGAAATTCTTGGTTAGAAGTGGTCACCGTATCGCATGTAGCGTTATTTCGAAAAATTGTTAATGTTACGACTGCGGGGTAGATATTAACCTTGTATGGAACTGTCATCGCCGAGGACAGCTTGCGAACATTAAACTTGCGAACATTAAACGTGGAACTAAGAGGAAGCTAGATGCGGAAAGCAAGTTGATATGGACAGCGAGAACCGAAAGCTGCTATTGTATCCAAAGCCGGAAAATCCCTCATTGAGAAACTAGACGTTCTAACGTAGACATCCTTTTTCGGTATGTTGTTTTGAGGTCCAGGCCAGGAACAAGTCCAAGAAATCATCGATCCGAATGCTATACTAGGGTGGCCTGATAATGTAAACCAGCTGTCAAATTCATACTACACCCACAGCCCACCACTTGCAGGGCATATTTTTCTGCCTTCAGGTTTTCCAAGCAAGATAACGTTATCTATGATGAGAAGGCAACGATTCATCAGTGACGTTGCTGCATCGAGCCATGAAGCTCATCACTCAAACCAGGGGACTGTGATCATTACCGGGGCTCGCATAATATCCTTGCTCTTTCCGCCATACACACGCCAGACGCCGTCGAGGCGTTTGTCTGGCGGTTCCTGCGCAAAAAGAAAAGAACAAGTTTGTCATCAAGCGGGCAGATGCACGTTACTTCGTTACGGCGTTGGCTTTAGACAGGGGAGGATTTTATGTGTCGATGGGCTCGTGTCAGTGGGATGTCGAGCACATGCTAGACTTGTCATAATGCAGCAATAATACAATATGCCCGTGCTTCCCGATTACACGTGAAGTAATTTCTCGAGCAAGATTTTCCCTTGTATAGTGATTACAAGTCCGTTTGAACCAATTCGTTGTGGGTCGCTGGTGGCGTTTTGAGTATCCTTGTCTGTACATCAATACTTCAAGGTCTGGAGCAGGCTCGACTTCCCTTGCCCGGTTACAGCTAATGGGCAAGGAACAGGCAGATGCCAGGGTGTAAGGAATAGTATGCTGTGCATGGGAGAAAATGGAGAGGTGGTCGAGAAGTTCATGCTCGTCATTCGCGACGATCTTGTACCGTTCTATATCGTGGTGTCCGGAACTCTGGTAGGTGGTGGTGATTCGCACGAGTCTGTGTGACCGCATTGCGAACTTCTATCGGGTCGTATTGAAACGGGTAAGGGGATTGAGGACGAGCGTGGCTGTTCCGAGGGAGTGGGTGCTGGAACTGAAGAAGTCACGAAAGATGTGGCGATATGTATGTGAGACACTTCTGGAAATGGAGAACGACTAAATCGAGTACCACGCTTCTTGAACACAGAACCAATTCAGCCGTGTCTTGATAAACCATAACCATATCCGTCGTGAGGTGAGAAGCAGGCCACAGAGACTGCATCATTCATTATCATTTGAGAATCCTTGTCTTGCGAAGAAAATATGCAGCCATAAAGTCATAATAAAGATGGAGAAGACACGAAATAGTGCAATGCAGCATGAAGAAATAGAACCTTCAGAGCGAAAGGTGGTCTTCGCATACAAATATCTTCTCGTTCGGAAGAAAGATTTTCTATGCCCGTTCAATCCTTCTCAAGCCTACTCCCACTGCCGTGACGCAGAAATGCCGAAATGCACGATTCGAATCGCGGTCCAGGTTTGGACCCAGGGACTCGAGGGTTGACAGCGATGCTACCGTGGATACAAATTGTACGGTAGAACCGTGCTGACTGCGGTCTGCAGATGTGCCATACTTCATGCAGAGTCAGCGGGATCTAATTACCCACAGACACATGTAGCATGGTGACGGTGTTGCGATACTTTCAACAGAAATGCCATGTAGAGCATAAATTCAGGAACGACAATATCATGCGCTCAAGCTCATGTAAGAATAACCGGTGTCGCGACGGTGTGTTTCGCATTGTTTAGGCGTGGCCAGCTAGGAAGCATATGTTTTCCTTCATAGCTGTGGTGAGACTTCCTTGACCGGTGTAAATGTATGTGAGAACTTCCCGCCACACTTCAGGATGTGGAATTGGCAGATCAATGCAGTCGCCTTTTCTGACGTGTCCCGACAGCATCAAAGCTCCCAGCACTGGCAGGTAATGGAGTGCGTATTCTATGTCTGGAGCAAAATGGAAGTCAGTGGTATGTCGTTGAAGAGGAAGCAGTACGAGGTTCAGAACTCACGGATGGGAAGAGGAGCTTTTCCCAGCAAATGGAATAAGTCATTCATCTTTATATTGGTGCTATCTCTGCGATGGGTCTCTTTAGTCTCTTGGGTGGATGACCGACGAGTTCTGCTGGACCTTCTTGGAGTCGGCACACTCTTGCATTCGTTCGTTTGGCTGGGTATCCGGGGTATGCTGCTCCTGAATTCATTGACATCGAATTTCTTCTGTATCAGGAATGGCTTCCGACCCTTTCCATTAGGTATAATTCTGGCACGTATTGTCGTCCAGCCCGAAGTACTTTCTTCCTTGGAATCAGCCTTCATAAGTGCCATACTCGGTCTGCGAAGGCTGATGGGATTAATGAATGCATCTGCAGTTGCTGCATTTCCCAGATACGCATAGCCCCAGTCCCTGAGGTGATCGTGTGTATACTGGAAAGGAACTTGACGAAGGACCTCTTGTGGCGTTCCACATAGCATACTTGAGTTCCGGCGTGGTCTTGTCATTTCACCCAAAGCGTCGATCTCTGCCATATGTACGTCGGATAGATCCTCAATCTTGGGTTCCGTGACAATCTCCTCCGCTTCTGGAACAGTATGGAGGCTTTTGCTTTCACCAGAGAAACTAAAACTTTCCAATTGCACTGTTATAACCTTTGATGGCGACAGAACCGAGTGCCTCCTCGGAAAGACTTCACCTCCGAACGAACTTTTACGCCTTTGTGTTGCGATCACACGCCGCTCGACTGGTGTCGTGGACTCGAAGAAGTATGCACGTGCTGCAACGATAGTTGGACTTGGTAGGAGCGTCAAATTCGCTGCTGTGAGAGTATCTTGCCCCGAATGTCTCCTTAGAGAAATGTACGGACTATCAGGACGGGATTTGAGCGGCTGTAACTCGCGGTGGTGTCGTCTATCGATGGCGAAAACTTCAGTCATCTCGTCGGCAACGTAGTTGTGAGGAATGTGCAAAATCGGTAAAGACCGAAAGCGGCCCCCTGGTCAAGATTCAGCCAACTTGAGTATTAGCTCTCTGTATTTGACGTCGGTGACTCCAGTTGAAGGAACTCTGTAAATTCAAAGCAGAAAATTGCGTGAGATCGAATGAAAAATATTAGAGCCTTGATAAAGGACATGAGTAGACTTATAACGACGTGGCAATTGAGAAATTCAGGAGTTCTTTGAGCTACAGCATTCCGAAGCGTGGTTGAGCGTGCAGAACAAAGAAAAGCTTAGTGTCTGAGCCATGACATACACGAAGGCGACATCATGAAGCAGAAAGAGACCGTTTGCGACGATTCTAATGACATCCCGAGATGTTTTGTAATTTGAGATAGTTTTGACTCATACTGTTTATGATGATTAGATCAGGAGCCATTAAGTGTAACTCTCTTGCAAGTGACGAGAAGACTTGTGGCTTCCTTGTGACAGAGAAAGGATAATGGCTCGTTTCGCAATACAGGATATCTCGGCATGAGGACTGGCAGGTGGCTGCTCATGTTATTGACAGTCCGCGGGAGCCTGATACAAGCCCCTACAAGCCGGTCCCCATCTCGAAATAGAGTCGGCAATCGTCAAAGAACCGGTGGAAAGGCCACAGCCGCTGGCCGAGACAATAGGATGATTCCGGTTTGACGAGTGACGCGCGAGACTGGCAAGCTCCGAAACTCATAGCCGCGGAGTTGTGAAGGTGATAACATCGCATGCCATCATGTGACCATTAGACAGAACGGTTAGGAACTCTTATTCCGCTGACTCAAGTCTCACGGCGTGCCGTTAACTAACTTGGCGACTCGGATCATGCTGTAAAGTATGCACGTCGTAGGCGTTGTAGTGGCTGACTGGCATGTGCTAATTGAAGCCCTATATGGTGAATCTGGCGATGATTGTCATAAACGTGTTGAGAGCCCAGCAGATATTGCCACATGTCAAAACTTGTTACTGTTACGTCGCATTACTCATGTCTTCCGTGTCGGACAACTTGAACAACAGAAGAATTAAAGGGAATAGCGTCCTGTCATATAAATGGCTGTGGCTTTTAGGCAAAGTAGCTTAACATGATCTGCGGTACAGAGATTTTCTGCATTCTCCCAAAGCATCTAACTCGACTAAATAGTGTGCATGGATCGCGATAGATACCTATGTACGGACGTAGCACGGTACAGCAAATATTCCAAGCCATTAGGTTCCACCACTGCCATCATGGTGTGTAGGACAGATACAGGTAGTGTAACCTTAAAAGTAGCAATACCTTCGGGATCTAGAAGCACGTCTTTTATAACACATATCTGATGGAAATGCGATCGGCAGTCTATGGTGAGGGCACTGGCCATTTGATCTACAGCAATATACCCTACTCGGTCAAAGCCGACGCTCCTCCAAGAATGTGACTTGAGATGATATCTCGAATGTACTGCAGGAAAGGAAACGCAGACTGTTTCCGCGTATTGCCGAAAAGAATGTGAAAAAGTACATTCCTTTGAGGCTTTGATACAGTAGACTGACGAGGCCCTCCGAGACAGCAAGGAAGACCGGGAGTATGAGGTGGGTTAGAGAGACATGAAATCCACAGCATGTGACACACTGATGACGGACTTTTCTCCGAGGGGAGAAGCTCGATCTTCATGCGTACGAGCGCGGAAATGAGACGAGAAAAGGGCTTTGAGCTCAGGTACGGTGGGAAAATAGGAAAATGCAAAGTCATGGTGTTGATGATCACCAGAAGATTGAGCTACCTTATCAAACAAGAATCATAGTATTGTCGCGAAGTCACGTTTTCGACCGGCGCGCGGAACAACCTCGTGTCCGGATCGCGTCTCCAGAAATATGAAGTCTGGCATCTCCAACACCACTAACTACCGGGACCTCGCCCATACGACGCTCCTTTGGAAAATCACAACATGTCTCGCGCAGCAGAGCAAGCCATGGCGGCGAGCTATAAATCTTTAAAGGAAGACTTCGTCTCCAATCTCACAGGTGGAAAGATTGGAGAAATAAACTATGTTACAGCTGTCGCGCCGGTAGGTTTCTTCATTCATGGACTGTTTCCTGTAGTCCTATAATGCCACTATCTGAATGAAGTTTACTGAATGAATCTCATAGGCAGCAGCAATTCTATGGTCAACGCTCCAAGCCCGTCAATCCTTCTTCAACACATATACCCCCCTCGCATTCGCCGTAGACTTCCTCCTCAATGTCTCTGCCATTCTAGTCGCCATAACCCTCTACGCGCCTACCCCTATACTGCTTAACGCGATTCTACTCGCCCCGGTTCCCATACTATATCTCCTTCCCGGACCTCCCTCTCCTAAAAAAGCCAGACTGCCTCCATCCGCTACCAACAAGCAGTCAAGAACCGAGACGCTGAATCCCCTACCTAAGAGAGCTTTTGTCACGACCTATAGAGGCGCTATGATTGTCGTTACATGTATCGCCATTCTAGCCGTGGATTTCAAAATATTCCCAAGACGATTTGCGAAAGTGGAGAACTGGGGGACATCGCTGATGGATGTGGGCGTTGGATCATTCGTGTTCTCGGCGGGGATCGTGGCAGCCAGGCCAATTCTGAAAGCACAGTTAGCTGGAGAGAACCTGGCACCTCTCGGGAGGCGGCTGTCTCAGTCACTGAGGCATTCGCTACCATTAATTGTGCTAGGTCTTATAAGGCTGTATACAGTCAAGGGTCTGGATTACGCGGAACACGTCACAGAGTACGGCGTTCACTGGAACTTCTTCTTCACCATGGGATTTCTGCCACCCTTTGTGGCTCTTTTTCAGAGTGCCTTTGAATATGTGCCTAGTTATGCTGGTCTAGCTGTCGCATTGGGAGTCGCATACCAGTCTGCCTTGGAATTTACGGACTTGAAAGCCTTTGTGCTTACAGCTCCAAGGACGAATCTGTTTGACAAGAACCGCGAAGGTATATTTAGCTTTTTCGGATATCTCGCTATCTTCCTCGCCGGGCAGGAGTTGGGGCTTTTGGCTCTCTCACGTGGGGAAGGCAAGACTGGAGGAGAGCAGAGAAAGAGGCTCTTGTTGAAGATGAGTGCTTGGTCTGTTGGCTGGATCGTACTGTTTTGGTTCAGTACGAACTACTCGTACGGACTATCCTTGGCTGTGTCCCGTCGGCTAGCAAATTTGCCATACTTTTTGTGGATCGCAGCTTTCAACACAACGCAACTTACAGCATTCTGTCTCGTCGAAACCATCTTTTTGCCCAACGCGCACAGAACATACACGACGAAGAAAGAGGAGGATGAGGTATATGGAAGGAGCACAAGTCGCGTGCTGGAAGCTTTCAATAGAAATGGTCTGGCTGTATTTCTTGTGGCAAATCTGTTGACTGGATTGGTCAACTTGACGATACCCACCCTGCATGTCACGAATTTACAGGCTATGGGGATACTGGTAGCTTATGCTGCGACAGTGACAGGTTTTGCTGTTGGCTTGGATATGTACGATATATCGATCAAGTTGTAGATCTTTACAACTCAATACTGAAATGTTCGATTTCTGTCTTGCCGCAAGATTCATGTTACCTATATCTCTTACTTCCTTCTTATTTTGTGTTACAGGAGCCCGAGGAAGACGCGATCTTGTTCATATTAGCTTTGCTCAGCAAAAGCACTGGACATTCTTTCACATCCTCTCTGGTAGGTTTAGACTTTTGGAAAAGCTTCCTACCACTTGTCGCCTGTAGAAATCTCCTTGTGATCTTGACTTTTACGCACGCGTCTACACTAGGCTCAAGCATTCTGTCAAGAAACACTTCGCTCCTGGACGTATCAATTTCAGCATACCCAATCAACTTTTTGAATGAGCACCCATACATATCAAAGCAATAGATTGTTCTCAACCAAATTTTAATGTACTTTGTACACCATTTTGTCCCAAGTAGTCCCCATCGATACACAAACGGACCTGTCAAGCCATTCAATTGGAAAACATTGCAATACGAGACGCATACATCTGATGCCTTACTTGGTGGTTTAGCAATGACGAAAGAAATACAAGTAGTGTTGTATACCTAGCACTGCGAGCAGTTTGTTGTGAAAGGACAGGGAACTTTAATTGGAAGCTGGTGTAGTATTCCTTTCTCTCATCTTGTCTGAGCCTCGAATAATATCGTGCCTCTGTACTAAATCTCCGAATGATCAGCATTTGTTGAGAGAAAACGCCATTACTGGAAACGAGGCAACAAAGATTCCGTCACGGGACAACATTTGGCGAGCCGGCATTGGCCGCGAGAGGACATCCAATACCAAGTAGGGCTCGGGCAATTTCAGGCCGAGTGTTCTGGAATTCAGCCCGAGTATTGACATCGCACCTCATAAGCGAGCGACTTCTGTCCTGAGCAGCATTACTCAAATTCGAAAGAGATTCATTATTAGCTCCCAACAGCGAATTTGGAATACTCAGATGCCAAACCCAAAATTTCGAGCCTAAGATTAGCGGCTCTTTGCCCGCAAGTCCTTTAGCTCAGGGACATCAGCCCTTCCCGAAGTTCCCATTGACCGAGGTTCGGGAGCTGTCCCCATGACGACATCGCTTAATTATCTTACTTTGTTGATCTCTTCCCGCTCCAGACATATATCTGAGGTACCGAGCTTCTCGACTCTATAGTCAGCATTCTTCTCTCAATGTTGCGCATTCCGATCTCTCTCCGAATCCATTTGTCTCAGAGCCAACAGTAAAACAGTCATCAACACGACACCAACCAGAATGTCCAACTCACTCTTCGACGGCATCGAGAATGCCAACGGGCTTCTTCTTGCCGCGATCTCACCTATGTTTTTGGCCTTCATCCCAGTGACAAACTACCTCACGTATCCCGGTGGGCTCGTTCAAAGAATTATCGAAACACTTCTATCTCTCGTTCCCGGCTCAGAAAATATCACGGTCGACCGAGCTATCCCAGCTTTGTCGGCTTTCTATATCTTTTGGACTTTTGCGGCTACTGGTGCCGCTTCAGCCGCGGGTTTGGGTGCCAGTAGGAGAGAGGGCTTAGATAACAACCGTAAGTCATGAGAATTGCTTTACTTTCGGGGACAAGGGATAGAGAGAGTCAGAATGAGATCTATGAGGATGGTGGAGTCGAAGTTTTAAGTCAATAGACTGATCAAAAAATTCAGATCCCCGAAAAGACGTCAACGCCCTCCGTGGTCTTCCTCTTCGCATCCGTAGCGCACACTACAACACGATGGAGATGTTTCCCGGCTTTGCCCTTGCAGCAACACTTGCTCAGACGACTGCTCCGTCGAACCAAGCTCTGATCAACCTCCTCGGACTTCATGTGCTTGCGAAGGTAGCGGTCTACTACCCGGCCTATCTGCTTGATATTGCGCCTGTGAGGAGCTTGGCGCATTTTGTGGCTACGAGTAGTGTTATTAACGTTGCTTGGTTAGTTGCCACTGGTGCGAAATAGGTAGAGAACAGACCTGAGACGGGGAGAAGAGGTACGGTGGTGCGAATAGCAGAATTGGAATTTATCAAAGAGATGAAGTCTGGCGAACCGACTTGATTCGGCTTCAATCAATCCTAAATACAGAAGCATTGGCACTGTACGGTGACATGGAATGATAGATGATTGTTCGAAAGATGTAAACACATTAGAGGCTTCGTCGGACTTGGTACATGCCCGAAAGATCAAAGATTCGGCATCTGTGCACATTACTAGAAGATTTCACTTTACAAGGGATCTTAACAAATCAACTTATCTAGGTTGGTCGTTTCCATTTCTTATCAGTAAATTGTGCGTCATCGGGCACTGACGAATTATATTTGATCTTTTCACCCTTTACGAAGTATAAATCTTAAATTTGAAACGCAAATGTTCACAGCCACATGTCTGTTCCTGGCACGAGGAATTCTATAAGAGATAACAGCCTGGAAGGATAAGGTTTCGTAGAAGCGCGACAGGGGCAATTTGTTAGCACCAAACTTCTCACCTCATTCAATACGGTGTCAAGTCGTGTGCCTTAATATGTAAAGCAGGCATCTAGTTTAATAGAACTTCTGAAAGCGGATGTCCAGGTAGATCAGTAAGAATAAGAGATTTCTGAAAGAGCGAATCAATCAGGCACTTTCTCGAGGTCATCCTTGAAAAGTAGAAATCAAGGAGTCTCTGGTCTGGCCGAACTGAAGTTTAACTTAATACCGAACAACGCGATAACGTGGAATCGATTACTTCGAAGTATCTACCCAAGCAAACGTTGATTCGATCAGTTCAAGTACGGCTATTCATTCTTCGAGTCGCCGAAAGTGCAAGAAATGCGTGCGTCTACAGTATATAATACAACTTCCGCCTCCCCTGGGGCAGTCCTTGCTCTTCATCCATATCGACCTTGTTCTACCTAACTATCTACCTTATAAGACCTGCCTCACTTCTCTTATCTTTCAAATATACAAGCGCTACCATGCGTATCTCTATCGTCTATTCACTCAGCCTATTTATTATGACGGCAGCTGGTTGTCTAACTCGTAGAAGAGACTGCGTATGTACTTCATTTTCCTGCCCACTCTGCTAAGCCCGACTGATTTAAGATGCCTCGTTTAGAATCATTGGTCTGAATGCGAAGATCTCTTAAAACTCGACCGTCAAGGGTGCGGCAAAGGCGAGACACTGGTCGGTAAATGTACTCCCAGCAAATTCTATGGCCTAAATCGCGGCCATATCACTGTAGGTGCTATATAGCTGGCTGATACTGAAAGTACACTGACACGTCTTAGTGCGTTTGCTGCTCTTGAATAAACCTATCGCTCTGACGCTTGAGTAAATCGCTCATGGGGAGGGTCCAAGTTCGTTCAATAGGGTATCAAGTCGTGTGCCTTAATCCGTAAAGCAGGCATCTAGTTTAAGAGAATCTCTGAAAATGGATATCTACTTTACATAGATCAAGAAATAAGAGATTTCTGAAAGAGCAAACCAATCATGCAAAAGTAAGCATTATCTAGTCTGGCTGAGCTGAAGTCTAACTTATTACCGAGTAATACTACCCTATGCCTCCCGCTGAATAAACGTTAAATCTTACGACATTCCTACAGCTGAAATTTTAACGTTTAT